>PJEM01001639.1:0-204091 GCA_004023845.1 Helogale parvula
TCTAGTTCCAGTAGGTTCTCTGTTAGTTTTTGAATTTGCACTCTTTCTAGTTTGTTGAGATTGGCCTGGATTGCAATATACTTCCCTATTAGGACTGCCTTTGCTGCATCCCAGAGATTTTGGATTGTTGTATTTTCATTTTCATTGGTTTCCATATATTTTTTAATTTCTTCTCTAATTGCCTGACTAACGCAATCATCCTTTAATAGGGTGGTTTTTAACCTCCACACTTTTGGAAGTTTTCCAGACTTTTTCCTGTGGTTAATTTCAAGTTTCATAGCATTGTGATCTGAAAGTGTGCATGGTATGATCTCTATTCGTTTATACTCATGGAGGGCTGCTTTATGCCCCAGTATGTGATCAGTCTTGGAGAATGTGCCATGTGCACTCAAAAGAAGGTGAATTTCCTATCTTCAGGATGCAGAGTTCTAAATATATCTATCAATCAGTTCCATCTGTTCCAATGTGTCGTTCAGGTCCATTGCTTCTTTTGTGATTTTCTGGCTGGTTGATATCCATTGCTGTCAGTGGAGTATTAAAGTCTCCTGCAATTAGCACATTCTTGTCAATAAGATTGTTTCTTTCTGTGATTAATTGTTTTATGTATTTGGGCGCTCCCAAATTTGGCACATAGATATTTATAATTGTTAGCTCTTCCTGATGGAGAGACCCTGTAATTATTATGTAATGTCCTTCTTCATCTCTTGTTACTGCCTTTACTGTAAAGTTCAGTTTGTCTGATATAAGTATGGCGACTCCGGCTTTCTTTTGGCTTCCAGTTGCATGATAGATATTTCTCCATCCCTTTACTTTCAACCTGAAGGTGTCTTCAGGTAGAAAATGAGTCTCTTGTATACAACAAATAGATGGGTTTTGGTTTTTTATTCATTCTGCTACCCTGTGTCGTTTGGTTGGAGCATTCAGTCTATTTACATTCAGTGTTATTATTGGAAAATGTGGGTTTAGAGTCATTGTGTTCTCCCTAGAATTCATGTTTATAGTGGTGTCTCTGGCACCTTGTATTCTTTGCAACATTTCCCTCATAGAGTCCCTCTTAGGATTTCTTGTAGGGCTGGTTTGGTGGTCATGAATGCTCTCAATTTTTGTTTATTTGGGAACACTTTTATCTCTCCTGTTTTGAATGAGAGGCTTGCTGGATAAAGGATTCTTGGCTGCATGTTTTTTCTGTTCATCGCATTGAAGATTTCCTGCCATTCCTTCTTCGCCTGCCAAGTTTCATTAGATAGGTCTGTAACCACTCTGATAGGTTTCCCTTTGTATGTGAGGGCCCTTTTCTCCCTAGCTGCTTTCAGAATTCTCTCTTTATCTTTATATTTTGCCAGTTTAACTATGATATGTCGTGCCGAAGGCCGATTCAAATTACGTCTTAAGGGGGTTCTTTGTGCCTCTTGAATTTGAATGTCTATTTCTTTTCCCAGATTCCAGAAATTCTCAGTTATAATTTGGTCTAGTATCCCTTCAGGACCTTTCTCTCTTTCTTCCTCTTCAGGAATTCCTATGATACGGATGTTGTTTTGTTTGATTGTATCACTCAGGTCTTGAATTCTCCTTTACTGCTCCTGGATTAATTTCTCTCTCTTTTTTCAGCTTCCTCTTTTGCTATAACTGTATCTTCTAATTCACCTATTCTTCTCTCTGCCTCGTCAATCCTTGAGGTGGCTGCCTCCATTTTGTTATTCACCTCATTTATTGCCTTTTTTAACTCATCACACCTATTTTCAAAGTGCCTAGTCATTGTCTCAGTTGATAATTTGATGCTTCTTTCAACCCCAGCCATTAATTTTATGACAAGTTTTTAAATTTCTTGATCCAGTATGTTGTCTAGATCTTCCTTGAGTAGTCTGTGGCTGTGACTTCTTCCTGGAAGTTCTTCAAGGGAGAGTTCCTTCATTTTGTCATTTTTGCTAGTTTTCTGTCTCTTGTCAGCTTTAAAAAGCTCATTGTGCACTGTGCACCTGTTAATATTGTTTTGTTAAAGGAGGCTTATTGACTGTCCAGGGCCTGTCGTTTCAGGAAATATTCTTTTAATGGTGTCTCTCAGTTTCTCTTGTTGTGCCTTTGAATATTTTATTTCCCTACTCAGCAATAATGGGACTCGCCGTCATACACACTTTGGCTTGTTTCTTGGTGTAGCCCTAAGAAGGAAAACAGATAGACAAATACAGAGGGAACAGAAGCACACAAACGCAGACTATCAAACAAACAAACACATTAAAGGGGGGAAAGAAAAGAAAGAAAATGGAGAGGAAAGAGACGAAAAGAAGAGAAGAAAAAAAAAGAAAAAAGAAAAGGGGGTCAGAGACAACAAAGGACAATGGACAGTCTAAAAGTGTATGACTAATTGAGGGGAGAGGTAAGGATGAGATACAGAAGAAAATATCTGGATTGCAAGAAGGTAAAAGGGAGAAAGGAGAAAAGAAAATAAGGAGTAAAAATTTAAAAAAATTTAAGTAAAAAGGTAATAATAATAAAAAATAAGTACAAAAAAAATGAAGAAAAAAGAAAAAGGAAAAGAAAAAAAAAGCAGCAGCTTCCCCTCGTGGATAGGCATGGTTTGGTGTGGTAGGTCTTGGAGGCTGCTCTCAGAGGCTCCACCTTGGTGTCTGCAGGGAGTAGAATGGTGGCACGCCAAGCTCTGCTGGAACTACGCACTGTAGGCCACTCTAATGAATCCAATCTTCTTCTGCCATGGTTGAGCCAAGTTGTATTTTCCAGGCCCGCCTCGGTTCAAAGTTCTAGTCCATGCACTTTTATGCTACCACAGATGAGATGTGTTTGCTTTGGTTGCTGGCTTCTTAGGGGGAGGGATCAGTTTGTCTTGGCTTAGGCAGGGATTTCGGCTGCCCCGCCTGAGGTGAGGTGTGCCGCCTGAGGCGAGGTGCACAGCAGGAGGTGAAGTGCACACCCTCACAGACACAACTGCGGATTCCCAGCCCCCAGCCGGGATTGCGATCATGTTGGGGGAAGGATGAGTTTCTCTTGGCTTTGCGCAGCTGTTGCCTGAGGCGCCGGGCACTGCCGGAAATGAGCTATGCACTCCTGCAGCCTGAGCATGCGCAGAGGCCTCCACCGCTGCCAACTCCCTGCTGGGATCGCGTAGGTGTGGTGGCTATTTTTTCCCTGTTGGCACCCGGGATTCAGGTTTCGCGCTGAGTGCTGAGGGCAAGATGCGCCGCCGTGGAAAAAAGGTGCGTGCTCCCACTCCCAAAACCACAGTGGAAGTGAGCACTCCTGGCGCCGCAGCCACCTGGTGTCCGCTGACTCCCCGCTGAGATGGCGCAGGGCTGGAAGCTGTTCTTTCCCTTGCGCCACCTGGGTTTGGGATTTGGGCTACCCAGCAGTTATATATGGAGTGAGAGTTTCTCCAAGCGCAGTTAAACGTTCTTTATCTCTTCCCCAGAGACAGTACTATGAGCGTGCTCAGTCTCTCTGTCTTTTCCTGTTGTCTCAGGCTTCATGCGCTTGCCAAATGTTGGGCTGGGGCTTCCAGCTCCCCTGCCCATCTCGAGCTGGCCCATTTTCCAATCTCCCCAGTTCGCACTCACTCACTCAGGAATATTTGAGGTTCTCTTCTTTCTGGAGTCTGTATTTTCTCCTTCCGCTCTTGCAGATGAGAGTAATGTCCTCAGTTCGATAGATGCGGCGGACGGAGTTTACAGAGCTCCCTTCCTCTCCGCCGTCTTGGCTTCTCCTCTAGCTAAATGCATTTAAATAGTTGTTGCATCTACTTGGCAAACACTGTTTACATAGATATTTAGGGAATGGCCAAAGTTTTAAAATAACTAGCTTCATGTTGTCAGATCATTAGTTGCTATGGTTTATAATTGCATTTAAAAACTGTAGATTACACAGGAAGTATAGCCTAAGGATACTTCATTGATAGAAATAAATTTTACTCATGTATATGTAACTCACGGGCATGCTTATATTACTCATGAAAGCTAGCTTTAGCTGAAACACTCCATTCCTATAGTTTTCATAAATCACATACAGCCATAAAAAGAGTTTAAGTGAGGGCCACCTGGGTGGCTCATTTGGTGAAGCATCCGACTTCAGCTCAGGTCATGCTCTCAGTCTGTGAAATCGAGCCGGACATCGGGCTCTGTGCTGACAGCTTAGATCCTGAAGCCTGCTTTCAGTTCTCTGTCTCCCTCACTCTCTGCCCCTCCCCTACTTGCACTCTGCCTCTCTCTCTCTCAAAAATAAATAAATGTTAAAAAAAAAAAACTTAAAAAGGATTTAAGTGAATTTAAAGTTAAAAATACCAGAAATGTAATTTACTATGAATTCTAAATGCAGATGTCACATTTGTGAGAAAGTGCTGAATTTATTGATGCATTGTGAGTGTCCTTACTGATTTTTTCCTTTGAAAGCAATTAATGATTTTCATCTTTTCATGTATTTTTTTCCATTTCAAATTGGAAAGTCTCTTCCTCTGAGTAATCCTTTTTCTTGCTAACTTGAAAGTAATGCAAAGTGCATTAGTGACTTTCTCTAGGGTTTCTTAGAAGTATGGAATGGACTCTCTAGATGTTGATTAAGTACCGCCAGTTCCTGATTATGCTGGCCCCAACGGGATTGGGGGGGGGGGGGGCAGGGGAGGACTCAGGCAAAGGAAAGCCCAACAGGGCTTTTTCCCCCAAACTACATTTCACCTGAGATAGCTCTGGGATAGCTCAGGTTTTGTTGGGTTCGCATGTTGGGGTTGATTTAGAGGAAAATCTAAAAAGACGATGTCTGAAAACTGATGGACTCTGTGATCTCCAAAGCCCTTTCCAGGTGCGCCATCCCATTGACATCTAGCTTGTTGATTGCTCAAGAATCTTGTGCACAAATTATCTTGCTCTGTGGCCTTTGTAGGTCCCACACATGCCCTCCTCAGACACCCCTTGCTTACCTCTGACATGACTCCCCTATAACTGTAGAAGAGGTCAAACAGATAATATTTGGTGGGCATGACGACTCTGGAGCAGCATTCATTTACTGATCCTTGGTCACTAAGAAACATGCCCTCCACAGGGCCTTCTAGGAGATTTTCATTTTAGTTTGAGGTTTTGCGCCATCTGCTGGGCATATTTATTTTGCAATACTCTGAATACTGCGTTTATTCTCAGACCTATCTTTGAAAATATTTATTTCTAATTTTAAAAACTGTAAAATAAATGGTTATTCTAAGAAACGTGTAACTGTAGGGAATAATAAAGAGTATGACAAAAATACAAACATACTACTATTCTTAATGACATTTCCTTGTACATGCACACAAGAATATGTTGTCTTTGGATTTTGGCTTGTGTTTTTTTAATTTTAGTTTTATTTAAGAGAGAGAGAGAAAGAGAGAGAGAGAGAGAGAGAGAGACCGACCCAAGCAGGCTCCACGCTGAGCTCCCCAGCCCAGGGCTCCATTCCACAACCCTGGGATCATGACCTGAGCCAAAATCAAGAGTGGGACACTCAACTGACTGAGCCAGCCAGGTGCCTCTCTCTTTTTTTTTTTTTTTTAAACACAAATTTGAGATCAACACTGTATTAGTTTACGTTGTGGCAGTAGTAAAGGGAGAAGGGTCATTGCAGATCTAAGATTCACAGTGAGGGACTGTTGTGTGATTTACTTTTCCCGTGCAAGGCAGGAATCGTAGGTTCCAATTTAACAGGTCAAAGCAGGATAGAGGGAGGGTTAGGGGAGTGGGTGAGACCCTGGAAGAATGCTGACCAGTGCTCAGAGTCACGGGAAACATCCCCAAGTTACTATTTCCAGTGGTAAATGTGGCATCCCACTTTTCTGTTAGCAGATATGTCCTAACCCCAATGTGCTGGTCACTGAGACACGTGTTCTAGAACTGAGAGGCCTTCCAGATGCTGTTTTGAAGGGACAGAAGGTCAGGAGACATTCGTGTGTACAGAAGTAACTAGAAATACAGACTTGAGAACACAGAAGCAGGGAGCTTATCCTAATCAGGCAACAGGACTGCGTGGAACACATAAGTGGGTCCTGGAGGTGAGGATGTCCTTGGCGTTTAGGAATGGCAAATGGGAGTCAGGTGAATGGAAGGCTGCGATGACAGCGAGCTGGCAGGTGGACGTGGGTCATGTCATCGAAGGCCTGGAGTATGTCCCGAGGGTCACAGAACATTGCTAAGGTGCTGGAAGAGGAAAGCAACACAATGGAACCCATTTTAGGAAGATGTCACTGTGGCCGTGATGTGTGAAGACGTGAAAGACTTAAGGCAGAGACAGCAGGTTCGAGTCAGAAGCTGACCTGGCAGGGACGGGAGGTATTCAACAGACATGAAAAATCATCATTCGGTGGACGTAGGAACAGAGTGCAACCAGAAAACCACAGTCCATGAATGATGACTGCTAAATAATGCAAAATGTGGACCCAGTTGTGAAAGAAACAGGAGAGCAAATGTGCTTCTGTGGATCTTTAACGTCTTCCAAATCACAACCTGCACGCTGCCAGAAACTGGAGATCCTGGAAATTGGAAGCTTCAAGCTTCCAGAACGTCCCTGGGGGCCTGAGAGACATCCTGGAGAGACGGAGAAAATGGAACAGAGTGGGGACATGCACAGACAAGGGGCCGCACTACTGGAGTGGTAGAGAAGGGAAGGAGGGCCGTGGCCGGCAGCCCGGCACATCCTGGCCTTGATCAGTGAAAGGACCAGAGGGCGTTCTAGGCTTGAGTGTAAGCCAAGAGCACATGTGGAGGCTTACGCTCAGAGCAGGGGGTTGGTGGGAGAAATTCCAAGTCAACATACCTCTCTCTGCTCTGCCCCCGTTCACCTCCCCAGGCCCTCTTACCGTTATCCATCATCAAATAGCTGACCCAGAAAGCATGGCCTCCATGAAAAGTCTCCAGATAATCAGAGAAGATCAGCGTGGAACCTTCACAGAGGCCCTGGGGGCAGCATCACAAATAACTGATAAAGAATACGTAGGAGAACAAGTATACCAGGAAGCAGAAGAAATAAACCAGCCTCTCCATGGAATAAAAAAATTAGGAAAATATTTCTCTCTTGAAACAAAAGTGCAAATTATAGATAGGACTCAAAGGAAATATGATAAAAGGAGAGAAGTAAATCGAGCTGGTCGAAGCAGACCTAATGAGATTTATATCTACAAATGCTCATATTAGAAGAAAAAAAGGAATAGGGGGCGCCTGGGTGGCTTAATCGGTTAAGCGTCCAACTTCGGCTCAGGTCATGATCCTGCGGTTTGTGGGTTCAAGCCCTGTGTCAGGCTCTGTGCTCACAGCTCAGAGCGTGGAGCCTGCTTCTAATTCTGTGTCTCCCTCTTTCTCTGCCCCTCCCCCGTGTTCTCTCTCTCTCTCTCTCTCTCTCTCCTTCAAAAATAAACATTATAAAATGTTTTTCAAAAAAGAACAAAGGAATAAAGACCAATGATCTAGAATTCATCTTAAGACCATAGAAAAATAACGCTAAAACATACCCAAAATTGAAGATCTGACATGGAAAAAAATATGTAAGAGTGAGTGAATGAAGGAATAAATGAACGAATGAGAAGTAGGGAGAGAAAGGAAGAAAGAAAGAAAGAGAAAAAGCTTTTTCTTGAGACGATGAGAACCGTCTAAGAGAGGAGGCGCACATAGCATTAGGAATAAAAAGGGAAACATAACTACCATTACCTGTGACATAGAAGAAAACATAATGATGTTTTGAAGAAGTTTACGTCAATAACGTTGAAAACTTGGAAGAAATGGTTAAGCTCCTAGAAAAATGATTTACCAAAATTATCTCTAGGGAAAAAGCATACCCTCTAGATTCTCATCTGAAATGTGCTTTTTTTTTTTTAATGTTTTTAAAATTTATTTTGAGAGAGACAGTGTGTGTGCACGGGAATGGGGAAGAGGCAGAGGAAGAAAGAGAATCTTAAGCAGACTCCACTGGCAGTGCAGAGCCTGACGCTGGGCTCCATCCCTTGACTGTGAGATCATGACCTGATCCTAAATCAAGAGTCGGCCGCTTCACCGCCTGAACCACCAGGCGCCCCTGGAACGTGCTTTTTTAGCAATCAAATGTATATATCTTTCTTCCTGCCAACAAATACATTTCCACACCATCATTTTAAGGGCTACATAGTTTTACATTAATTTTGTTTGATATAGAAGTTGTTAAATTTTTACTCTCCCAACCTAGCAACTCTATAAGCTAGCAATTAATACAAGATGCTAAAGTTTTGCAAAGAGCTTCATCTTTCCTTAGAAGAAATCTCCCAGGGTCAACTGCTGGGTCAAAGATGCCAATTTAAAGGTTGTTTGGTTTTGTTTTTTTTACACACCACATGTGTATAATTTTTTAAGGCATGACGGGAAGGCATTTCTAGAAGATAGAAGAACAGAGACAATTTGAAGTACAGCAAATACAAAACATATCCTGAGAATGGGAAGCAGTTCATGAAGAAATATATGCTACTATGACACTAGTAAATGAAAATAACACAAGAGTATTTACTCGATAGTTATGCTAATAGCAGTAGTAAATGTACAGTAATAGTAGTAAGTGCATAGTAATCGTAGTAAAACAATTCAATCTTTTAATTTCCAAAAAAAATTTTTTAAGGTGTATTTAATTTTGAGCGAGAGACAGAGTGCGAGTTGAGGAGGGGCAGAGAGAGAGGGAGACATAGAATCCAAAGCAGGCTCCAGGGTCTGAGCTGTCAGCACAAACTCAGGAACCGTGACATCATGACCTGAGCTGAAGCTGGACACTTAACTGACTGAGCCACCCAGGCACCCTTAAATTCTTTTAATGTTTATTTATTTTGGAGAGACAGAGAGACACAGCCCGAGACAGAGAGAGACAGAGACAGAATCTGAAGCAGGTTTCAGGCTCTGAACCCCATGCGGGGCTCGATCCCACAAACTGGGAGATGGTGACCTGAGTCAAAGCCAGATGCTGAACTGACTGGGCTACCCAGGCACCCCAAACAATTCAATCTTTTTAAAAAGAAAGCAGTTTGCCTGCACATCATAGAAACTTCTGATCTCTTTTCAGGTTAGAAATTGTGTAAAACCAGTTTTACTAGTTTTCCAGAATGGAGCTGTTGGAGCTCTTGAAACTACATGCCCCTGCTTACTCTGGTCCCCTTGTCTCGTGCCACTCTGCCAGCAGCCACTGTTTTTGTCATTGGGAGGGCATTCAGTAGAGTCTGTATCGCCATGCGTTTGTGGTTCAGCCTTCGCATACGTAGCCAGGACAACGCCTCGCCTCCCACCAGGCCCTTCTGAAGACGTAGACTTCTCCTGCCTATAGCTTCTGCTCAGAGCAGCTCCATCCGCCTAGCAGCCCTTCCCAGTGTCTCCCTGCCTGGTTTTCTCTGTCCATTTTTTAAGAATAAATCAATTGACACCTCTTCTCTGGAGCCCTCCTTGATACCCTTCCCAGGGAAAACCACTAGTCTCTCTCCCCCTCCGCTGGTCCTGGCAGTGTCCTGAGCAATTGTGAGGCAGCTGTTGTATTTATTTGATCGCCTATGTCCTTCTAGACTTATGAGCTCTTTCCAGGGAGAACCATGTCTTATTCGTCTTGTTAGCTTTCGCACAGTTTCTGGCAGATACCAGGTATTTAGTCAATACCTGCTGAGTCAATGATTGGAAGAGCAGTGGTAACAGATGCCCCTGGGCACCCCTGGAGATGGAGCTGCGGCTCCTGGCTCGGGCTATCAGCTCCATGCTCTCCTGGCCCTGCATGGTGATTCCCGCTAGGACGTCTGCCTTTTCAAAAGTACAACTCATGACAGTTTCATAGTGTAAAAGCACCTTGATCAGACACTAGCCACAGTGAACCTGCAGCAGTAGTACCCAGACAATGAAAGTTATTCTCCGTTGGGTTTTTTCATTAGACTCTTAATAAGCCCAGTGAGAGCTTGTCCAGTAGCTGCCGAGGACGCTAATGCATTTAGGAAGATAAAACTATAGTCTTTCCTACTGCAGCCCCTCCCTAGATGCTTAGGACTCTCAGAGCCATTGACTTTTTGATTATTATTTTTTTAATATCTATTTATTTTTGAGAGAGAGAGACAGAGTGTGAGCAGGGGAGGAGCAGAGAGAGAGGAAGACACAGAATCCGAAGCAGGCTCCAGCTGTCAGCACAGAGCCTGATGTGGGGCTTGAACTCGTTAACTGTGAGATCATGACCTGAGCTCACATCAGTGGCTTAACTCACTGAGCCACCCAGACGCCGCTATTTCTTAAGCAACACTCTACATCATATTGAATTTATTAAGTTCTTGGCTACAAGTAACAGATTGTCTCAGATTCCTTTCTTTCTTTTTTTAATGTTTATTTATTTATTGTGTGTGTGTGAGAGAGAGAGGCAGAGAGAGAGGAAGAGAGAGAGAATCCCAAGCACGCACAGTGCTGTCAGTACAGAGCGTGACAGGGCATGAACTCACAAAACTGTGAGATCATGGCCTCAGCTGAAATCAGGAGTCAGGTGTTCAACTGACTGAGCCACCCAGGAGCTCCACAGACCCCTTTCGTGCAATCGTGAATGGGATCAGTTTCTCGATTTCTCTTTCTGTTGCATCATTGTTGGTGTATAAAAATGCGACCAATTTCTGTCTATTGATTTGTACCCAGCGACTTTGCTGAATTCATGGATCAGTTCTAATAGGCTTCTGGTGGAGTCTGTTGGGTTTTCATGTAGAGTATCAT
This sequence comes from Helogale parvula, assembly GCA_004023845.1. NCBI lineage: Eukaryota > Metazoa > Chordata > Mammalia > Carnivora > Herpestidae > Helogale > Helogale parvula. Next base: position 10,698 of record PJEM01001639.1, read on the forward strand.
GTCATCTGTGAAAAGTGAAAGTGTGAGTTCATCTTTGCCAATTCTGTCACCTTTTATTTGCTTTTGTTGTCTGATTGCTGATGCCTGGACTTCCAGCACTATGTTAAACAGCAGTGGTGAGAGTGGACACCCCTGTCGTGTTCCTGATCTCAGGGGGAAAGCTCTCAGTTTTTCCCCACTGAGGATGATATTGGCTGTGGGCTTTTCATGAATTGCTTTTATGATGTTTAAGTAAGTTCCTTCTATCCACAGATCCCTTTTTTCCCTACATGAAGGGTAGTATACTTCCTTACATGGAGGGAAACATATTCTATAGCTCTCTGTTATTTTCATTAAATAATAGTCTTTAGATCCCTCTATATCACTTCATAGGGATCCTCCTTACTCTCTTCTCATGTTTATGGTACACAAGGATCAACCATACTTTATTCAACCACTTGCCCATATATGAACATTCCAATGTTTTGCAATCATAAGTGATATTACAATAAGTAAGCTGATGAGCCATGTTCCTCATATGGTACAGTGTATGTTACAAATTAACATTCAGCTAGCTACAAACTGCTACAATAAATTAATACAACTCACTAATGTAAAGATTTTACTTTCCAGGAATTAGTAAGTGAACTGAGGAGTGTTTCAGTACATGAATCCTTCCTTTGAAAAAGCAACCAATTTTAAATATTGTCCAGAAAACCTGAGGACATTTGAAGATGAAAGAAATCATAGTTTCTTAGCAAAAACCATGTCGAAAATGCAATACGTTCAGGAATAGCAAATTTAGTGAGGTATCATTAATTTTAATTGGATCTTTTAAGATTCAGTTTTAATCTTTTTGAAAACATGATGTAAAACTCTTCTGAAGATTTGCCAGTTAAACTATGAGTTTGAACAGCTAATAGATTTTGCTTGAGAGACTTGGAAATAATACAGGATAATTATTTTGTATGATTTATTTTCTTTTTTCAATTGAAGAAGTAAGAGGAAGGAATAATTTTCAATCCCCTGGTGCGCTGTTCTTTCATAGCACTTTTTTTTTTTAAAGTTTTCAGTTGAAACTTCTGGTTGGTGAAAATCCTCATTCTTTAGAAGGCTTTCCTCCATCTGGTTTTAAGAGAATTCCCATCCTTGCGTTTGGCCCTGGATGTGATCATTCCCTCTGTGTTTATCTTGTGTGGTAAAATCAGGGAGGAGGACCTTTTTCTGTGGAGTGTGTAAGAACAGAGCCAAATGTTGGCCGAAGAATGCATATTTGTAAGGTGGGATTGTGGGAAAGCCTGGTGGGATTTTTAGCTGCTTTGAGGTTTGGGGATCTTTCATCGGCAAGTTAGGATTGGCGATCCTTAAATGGCAAGATGGCAACATTTTTATATGCAAAATTTCCTGTGTGATCTCAAAAATACAGGAGTTGCTTAGCGGGTATAAAGTTTAGATCAAATATACTTAATTCTGGCACCACCGCCAAGTATCATTGCCAGATGGATTGCAAGCTCTTATAACTGGAGATTTTGTTTCTTTTCCCTTGTTCTTTGTAGCAAAAGTAATTAAGAGTGAAATGGTGGTTTTTTACCCTCTAATTCACAAATGAAAGGGGCGGGTATGAACCTGCCAGTGAAGTGGTTTTAATGAGTCACAGCACAATATCAGCATCCTGGCAGCAGGGGACAATGGTTAGAGGGCTGTAATTTAGAGATTAATCTATATCTTAGGTACGACTTATAATCATGATCTGGCTTTTTCTTGGGACCACACAGTGGTATCCTAAATAATTTTTAGCTTAAGTGTATATATATTTAAATTTTGATATGCAGCGTTTGCTCTGTAATCTGAAAAATACAGCAGTTTGCTTTAAGGATATAAAGTTTAAATCAGATATACTTAATTCTGGCACAACCTTAAGGCTTTGTTGCATTGTCAGATGGGTTATAAGCTCTTGTAAGAGAAGTTTTTGCTTCTTCTGCTTGTCCTTTTTAAGAACACTATATATATATACACACTTTATATATATACTATATAGGTATACTGTAATATATGGTATATAAATAACAATGCATAAATAACATATAATACATATGAAATTTACATAATGTGAATAATGTGTAAAATAGGAATTATAATATATCATATAATAATGTAATAAAATATATAAATAATATATAGTTTTATAGTGCTAAAATAATACTATAATATTAATATAGTTATAAATTATATAATTTAAATTGCATAATACAATAATTATAAATTGTATGGGGCGTGGGGGTGGCTCAGTTGGTTAAGCGTCTGACTTCAGCTTGGGTCATGATCTCGCAGTTGGTGAGTTTGAGCCCCGCATTGGTCTCTAGGCTGATGCTTCCTGCCGGTGGGAGATGGTGAGCAGGTTATACATTCATTCCCTGATGTCATATGATTTTAGAACAGGGTCTCGTTGGAAGAGAAAGTCAACGATTGCCCTCCACCCCTGCCATCCCCCTTCCCGCTTGCCACCGCTGCTCCTCTCCGCCATTATTAAAAAAGCGTTCAATTGTAGGAGCACCTTAGAGGCCTTGTGTCTTTTTCCCTGGAGGCCTCTACGGTTTCTCAGCAAAACAAAGGAAACAAGGAAGAACAGTTTCTCTTGTTTCCAGTATTCCTTCCCTCTTTCTCATCCAACTGAAAGGTATGTGCACTTCCTCTTTGCCTGCATCGCTGGGCTTGATGAGTTGACTCTCCTTAGGAGGGAGAGGGTGATGGGAGTGTGGGAGGTCCGTCATTGCAAGAATGCTTCTTTTCTAAGGATGCATGTAAACCTGATTCCCTCTGAGGCTGGTAGAGAGAGACAAAGCTAAAGCGGGCCACCAGATATTGACTCTGAATAAATATTGCTATACTAATGTGTTGTCATTAAGAGTAGAAGAAAATTGGGTTCCTGTTGTTGCATTGTGGACTGAAATAAAAATGGAAGCAAAGAAATGAACATAAAAGAACCTTAAAGTCCTGGAGCAAAGAACCTCCATCCTTAAAAGGTGGGATGAGTGGTTGGAAGTCTATTTATCAGGACAGTGCTGCAGCAGGGAGGAAGAAGCTCCTCTGTCCTTCAAGGTCCTTCTAGCTGGATTTGGAATCAGATTGACAGGAGACAGATTAACAGGAGAAAATCAAATTGAACCGCGTGCATATGGGGAATCCACATGGACATGGAAATTCCAAAGACAATAAGGCAGCAGGACACTTACGTGCGCCAAAGGGAGGCTAGGGTCTGAGGATGGAAGCGGGGGAAGACCGTCAGCAGGACGGGGGAAGGGGCTGCTTGAGGAACAGAGGTGTCCTCTCATGTAGACACGTTTCTTAGGCGAAGGGGGTCTGTTGCTGGCTCTCTTCCTGGTACAAGCAGGCAGTTGAAGGGAGAGGGAAAGAACTTTTCCTGAGTCTGCTGGGTTTTGATGGCTTTGAACTTGAAATGACGTTTATGCCAAAGTGCCCCCTCCAACTGATAATGGCCTAAGCTTCTGGCCTCATTAAACAGTTGTCTTCATTCTCTCCTTTCCGCTGATGGGGCGGACTAAACACACAGGTTTTCGTTTTTTGCAGTCTTTCAGATTGCAAGGATGAAAGAAAATGTGTAATTCAAGAGATCCAGGTTATAACTAAGGTGTGAGTGGAGAGGCCCTCGGGGCTGCCGGTCTGTGAAGTGACCCAGATGCGCTTTTCAGGGGCTTTGGTTACAGACTGAGCCCCTGTTACCACATTCTGGCAATGGCATTAACACCCCGATTCTCACATTGTCAATTTCTGCTGACTGTCCCTTCAAATTACTTTAAAATATTTTTTTATAGTTTATTTATTTTTAAGACAGAGACAGAGCACGAGTGGGGGAGGGGCAGAGAGAGAGAGAGAAACAGAATCTGAAACAGGCTCCAGGCTCTGAGCTGTCAGAGCACAGAGCCTGATGCGGTGCTTGAACCCACGAACTATGAGATCATGACCTGAGCTGAAGTCTGACACTTAACCGCCTGAACCATCCAGGCACCCCTCCTTACTTTAATTACTTTAAATGCACGTCATTTGTTTTCACATTACTTTATATTCAGCTACAGAAGGGTGTGTGTGTGTGTGTGTGTGTGTGATGTATATTTTATATTATTTATATATTTTAATAATATATATATTATGCATATATAGGTATATACTATATATTTATAAAAATATATAATATATATACAGCAGTATATATATATAAGATATATAACTAGGATAATATTTATATTTTGTAAATAAAGCTGTTTCTAAAGCATTCACATTGTTTATCTGAAAAACACTCCCCAAGTCTTGGCTCCAAGTTACCATTAATTCTTATGGACAAATGGCAGTGGACATCTTGTTGGAGGTTATTGTGCAGTTTTGTGGCTTTGAAGCCAGCTGACTCAGCTGGGAGAGAACAGCAAGGGAATGGCTTAATTGATCACCAGCCCGGCGGCTGTTTCTCTTTCCCCGGGTGTCCCTGGTGGGATCTGCGTCACCTGTCAATTACTTCAGTGACTTGTCATTTTAGCAGGTAATGGGAAACTAAGGCTGGAGACAGAATGAGATTCAAATAGCTCGAATCTCTACTGTGATTCATAGCTTTTAGTGAAAACTTTCGATTAATTCAATCCCACATTATGCATTTGGATGTCCTCTATGGATGTCTGTGTGTGTGTGTCTTTACTAAATATTTTCTAAGGAGAGTTACAGACACTGTCTCAGAATAAATGGCTTTATCAGCTCCTGAATAAAAGCAGAGGTCAACTTTTGGGCTAGAGTATAAACTGGACTATTTTCTTGCTTTGATAATATGCTGGTGTCCTGAGGGATAAAAAGTAGTAAAATAGGGGCACCTGGGTGGCTCAGCCGGTTAAGCATCTGGCTTGGGCTCAGGTCATGATGTCGTGGTTTGTGAATTTGAGCCCCGCACGGGGTTCTCTGCGGTCAGCGTGGAGTGTGCTTCAGATCCTCTGTTCCCCTCTTTCTGCCCCTCCCCCACCCCACGCAAAATAAATAAACATTAAAAAAAAAGAAAATAGTGTACTTATTCTACCTTATGCAAGGTATGATCAGCCCTTGAGGCACCTGGGGGGTTTAGTCGGTGACTGTCTGACTTGATCTCAGCTCTGGTCTTGATCTCAGGGTCATGAGTTCAAGCCCTACATTAGGCTCCTCACTAGACGTGAAGCCTATTAAAAAAAAAAAGATATAATAAGCCCTCAAAAATTCCACTCTGTGGTGCTGGGAGCATCCTAAAAATATGTGTGAGCGATTCAAGTGTGAACCATTTTGCCTGCGTTCCCCTCCATGAGCAGTGCCCCAGAGTGACCAGGAAGATGATCTGGACCTAGAGCTGTTTGTGTGGTTTTTTTAATGTTTATTTATTCATTTTTGAGAGAGAGAGACAGAGAACATGAGTGGGGGAGGGGTAGAGAGAGACAGAGAATCCCAAGGGAGCTCCGTAATGTCACCACAGAGCCCAACAGGGGCTCGAACTCATGAACCATGAGATCATGACCTGAACTGAAATCAAGAGTCAGGGCCTCAAGCGACTGAGCCACCCAGATGCCCCTGGACCTGGGGCTGTTTCTAGGGCAACACCATTCCCTAGGCCTCCTTAGAGTCAGCAACTTGCCAGGTGATGCGATTCTGAGGTTTAAAGGTAAACAATTTATCCATGATGGGTCCTACCCCTAAGCCAACTACTTCATTTAATGTTCAAGCTAAGGAACACTGATTTATCCTAATGCTGGTGCAATGTCTGGCTGTATAGAGCTATTCCAATGCAGCATTTTTTGAAGGCATTTCCAAGGTAACTTTGCCTACATGTGACTTTCTTCTTCGTCTTCTTTTCTAAGTTATCTCTATGCCCAACATGGGGCTCGAATCCATGACCCTGACACCAAGAATTATGCGCTCTACTATCTAAGCCAGGTTGGCACCCCACTGGCTTTCTTCTTTTATCCTGACTTCCAAATCCCATCCTGAAATCAGATGTGGCTCATGTGCCTCAGGTGGGAGTCTTTGCCCAGCGCGCCCTTTGAGATGTGAGGGCAAACTTCAGCGTATCTCAAATGCATCCTCCCTCAGGCCTCTCCATGCTTCTTTTTGAAAAGGCTGTGTGGCGGCATTAACAACATCCCCTCCCTCAGCAAAGCCCTGTGTAGAAATGGTGGTCATCATTAAAACAAATCTTTTTTTTTTAAGTTTATTTATTTATTTAGAGAGAGGGAGAGAAAGTGTGCATGAGTAGAGGAGGGGCGGAGAGAGAGGGAGGGAGAGAGAGAATCCCAAGCAGGTTCCATGCTGTCAGCGCAGAGCCCAACTGGAGGCTTGATCTCGAGGTTCTCAAGGTCATGACCTGAGTTAAAATTAAGAGTCAGAGGCTCAACTGACTGAGCCACCCAGGCGCCCATAAAACAAATCTTAAAGCTGTGTAACATGCTGAGGAAAGCTTAGTTTTGGGGGCCAAACAGATCAGGGTTTCAAACTCATGCAGCCTACTTATAGCTCTGGGGCCAAAAGGATCTTTCTGGGCCTCATTTTGGTCCCCTGAAAGACAGAGATAGCATCTAGTTCACAGTTGTTGTGGAATTGAATAAAGTCATATATGTAGGATGGTTAGGAAAGTGCCTGACACATAGAAGGTCTCTAATAATCACCATCTGCTAGCATAATATTTATGGGGCATTTACCGAACACTATGCATTAAGTAAAGAAAGGCATAAGACCACTTCCAGAGCTAAAGACCTACTACAACTCCAGTTTTCTCAAGGTCTTTGATCATGGTGATCACAGAGCTTGGGTCAGAATGTGTATCAGTGAACTGCCTCCTCCAGAAAGACCATCTCCCTTTGAAGAAAAATATCTGTGAAACTACTCAGTGTTCTGAGGCACCTGCGTGGCTCAGTCGGTTAAGTATCCAACTCTTAATTTCAGCTCAGGTCATGGTCTCACAGTTGGTGAGTTCAATCCCTGCTGTCAGCGCGGAGCCTGCTTGGGATTCTCTGTCTCCCTTTCTCTCTCATTCAAAAATAAATAAACATTATAAGATACACACACAGACACACACACACAATTGCCCCAATGGCCTTAGTTGAGTCATTTGATTTCCATTCGGGCTCAAAACCCCATCCTTGGGCCACACTTTGAAGACCCCTGCTCTGGGAGTCTGTACTCCCTTGGGGAGCCTCTTCTGTTTGAGCTAAACCATATTTTGGGTCTTTCCTATGCAATCTGATGTAATGTGAGGAGCAAACACGGAATTTACTAAGTCGGTGTTCCATTCAGTGCGATAACCTAGGACACACTACATTGCTTCCAGCCCCACGAGCCTCTTCCACAGTCCTCTGCTGTTGTTTTTCACTCCACGACCAGGCCAGGCTGTGGTGGTGGGTCTTCCCGCCTCTCTGCAGGGGCTCTTAATCTCCTTTTTGTGTCCTAGACCGCTTTTGGCCAACTGTTAGATCTATGGACAATTTCCCAGAATGTTTGCTTGTTTAGGATGAAATTTTATGTATTTTTGAATTAAAATTTTAAGATTTTTGTTGTTGTTGTTATTTATGTAATCTCTACATCCCACATGGTGCTCGAACTCTCGACCCCAAGATCAAGAGTCCCATGTTCCTCTGGCTGAGCCAGCCAGCCGCCCCTAGAATGATATTTTTAATCATATGAAATTAGGTCTGTGAGGTTACAAGAGAAAGCAGTTAAACTGAAATACACTTATCAAAATGTTAAAAACAATTTGTGATAGCAGTATATGTGTTTCATTATTCACCTCTCAAATGCATTCCAGCAGTGGGCCAAAGAACTACCATCATTTTAAAGAAGGGGCAAGTGTAAATAACATTTTGATGTGTCGATAGTAATTCTGGTGGGTGATAAAAACATCTGTGTTTTCAGAGGCAAGAAAGTCACCAGGACTGCTAACACTATTATTACTTGTTAGTTGCCTTGTAATAGAAGGAAATGCCAGAATTTCAGTTAGAGGTTAGTGGGAATAAATATGTACTGTATTCTTTACTCATCCAAGATCAAGAGCCCCTGCCTTGGGAAAACTAAGTGGGGGGTACTGGGGGGTATTCTGAACACTTTTATTACTTTTCCTTTTTTAAAATGTCTTTATTTTGAGAGAGAGACAGCCCAAGTTGGGGTGGGGCAGAGAGAGAGGGAGACACAGAATCCAAAGCAGGCTCCAGGCTCTGAGCTGTCAGCTGTTTGAGCCCACGTGGGGCTCGAACTCATAAACTTTGAGATCATAACCTGAGCTGAAGTTGGACACTTAACCAACTGAGCCACCCAGACGCCTGGAACACTTTTACTGCTTTTTCTGGGACAGATATTTTGGGCTCATAATAGAATCCAATTAAACTTCAGTCCCCAGGGACATCCTATTATAATTTCCTTTTGCTTTATTTGTAATATAAAGAAGCAAGTCTCTCCCCCCTCCCCACCGGACCCCTGCTCCACCCTGAATCTATTTGTGGAAAACTGTTTCACAAAGCACTTAAATAAAAGCCTCTCAGGCAGAGGATTTACATAAGATACTCATTTCTCTCATTGCAGTTACATGGATGCCTTTCCAGGAAAAATTCTAGCTTGCAAGGATAATCATGAGTTCGTATTTATTCCCACGAGGAGGAAGACGTGTTACCTGAAGAGGGTAGATGGTTTTGGGTCCCTTGGTGGCAGGGAGGAGGGGGTGATTTTCCTGAGCAAGCACCAAAGAGATCCCAAGAGAGGCAAGGACCTGCAGGGACTAGACAGGTCAGCGGAGGTTTCTGGAGACCAGAGTGCAAAGGCGAAGGGCTGAGTTAGGTGGGAGATGGGAGGGTGTTTATTACTGGGAGTGGCGAGATCAGGCAGGTTCAGCCCCGAGTGGGGTGTGGGGGGAGCTGAGTGTAGATACGAGTGGGTTGGGGGTAGTTGTGACAGACCTTTCCTGCTATGGTGGGCTTATGGGGTATTATTGGCACAGAGAGCCATCAAAGTCTTTTAATAGGAATGAGATAAACAAATATTGGATTTAGGAAAATACTAACACAAGCACAACGGTTTGGATGAATTGAGGGTGGGAAGAAAATACAGACGGTAATTTTAAGATCAGAGGGCAAGACCAGAGGGAGAAAACAGAACACCTACTTGTTTAAAGGGATTTGTTTAAGGGGAGGATTCACCTGCAGGCTCACTAGTTATACAGATTACCAAGATTCTGCTTTGCAAATTGGTGAAACAGGAAAGGAATTTATCTCAGTGAGGCCAACACTCACCAAGATCTCAAATGCTTGTAGGTTTCTGTAAGGGAAATGTGGAACAGAGGTGGGGGGGTCTCCACAGGTGGGCAGTGAAGGTCAGATGTGCCCTTGTCTTGGGGTCAGTCACTTGGGGTCCTCCTGGCTCAGGGCAGTCCTAATTGCTTGAGGGGGTAGTTCTGTTCCCAATAGGGGCTGCTTTGCCCTCAGGATCTTTTGTCAGATTTAAGAGATTAGCTGGAGATTTCACTCACATGTGGAATTTATGAAATAAAACAGATGAGCATAAGGGAAGGGAAAAAAGAAAACAGAGAAGCAAAGTGTAAGAGACTCATAACTATAGAGAACAAACTGAGGGTTGATGGAGGGAGGTTGGTGGGGGCAGGCTAAATGGGTGATGGGCACTAAAGAGGGAACTTGTTGGAATGAGCACTGGGTGTTATATATAAGTGATGAATCACTAAATTCTACTCCTGACACCAATACTACACTATAGGTTAAGTAGCTGGAATTTAAATTAAAAAAAATTTTTTTAATAAAAATTTGAAGGGTGGCTCAGTTGGTTAAGCATCTGACTTCTGCTCAAGTCATGATCATGAGTTCAAGCCCCATGTCAGGCCCTGTGCTGACAGCTCAGAGCCTGGAGCTTGCTTCATGCAGATTCTGTGTCTCCCCCTCTCTCTGTCCCTTACTTGCGCTTTATCTCTCTCTCTCAAAAATAAACATTAAAAGACGTTAATTAGGATGTACAGACTGAGGTCAGAATGGAGGTAGCTTAAAGTCCTCCTTCAACAGGAAATTTATAGTTTTTAAAATAGCTCCATGTGATTTTATCTTCAGACCAATTGGAAAATACTCCTCATGAATGTTTGGCAGATCACATGTGAAATTGCATGTGAGGATGTCAAAGTAAAAATTGCATAGGACAAAGTTAAGCAGGCAAAGAAGACTCGATTGGAGACTGTGGTAGAGGGGAGAGAAGGCAGAACTCAGTGTGAACCAAAAGGCAGGAGGAAAGTACTAGAGGGCTTGCCAGAGATTGATCCATGAGATGTGTTGAGCACAAGGAGTTTGCAAATGTATTTCTCTGTGACTCAGCCACCTGTATTTGCTAATTGGCACCCACCAATTAGCAAGTTAGGCTTGTACCTTCCCACAGAGCCTGGCAAATGCAGGTGCCATGTTCCTAGCGATTCAATTTCGAAGGGATGCCTCCTACTCTTTGAGAAAGACATTCCTGGGTCATAAAACTGGCTGGAGGCTCGGAGAAGATTTACATGTCAATGGGACAGAGAACGAATTTATAATGATGAGTTTTGGATGTAAAAGCTCTGAGAAAAAGGAGGTCAGGTTCAAGAGTCAGGAAGAAGCTTGGGCTGAGGTTTCCTCAAGCTGACGGGGAACGTTAAGGCTGTCTCAGTCAAAGGTAAGTACTATTAATACTACGACCACTACCTTTAGGGTGGATTCCAGCTGACAGGGAATGAAAAGGAAAATCAATTGTTAGGGAAAGAAAAATTAAATTCCTTACCGAATACTGGGAACTGGAGGGCGTGGAATACAGAGGAGTGGGAGGTCAAGGTCTAATGACCTAGACCTGGGAGAATGCAGATACACCGAGTGAGCCAGCAGCAAGCGTGTGGAGCCAGTCGTGTTCTGCCCAGATCACAATATCGTCCCCCAAAACCAGAGACCACCAGGGAGACCGAGTCACGCATGCAAAAGCAAAGGGCTTTATCACGGGCTTAAGATCACTGGGCTTAAGCTCGGGCTCACAGACTTCACCAGCGCAGTGGACCCGTGCTGAGAGCCCTGAACGAGGGCTGAGCAGGTGTTTATGGGTTTGGGAAGGGGGAGTTACGGGAAACTGTGACACAGGTGCAGTGATCCAATCATTATCTGATAACAGTATTGGCAACACCTTTAACCATACATTTTGTTAAGAGCGTTTGTTACTTTTGGCGGGACCCAATCACAATATTTAGTGTTTCTTTGAAAATAACCAATTACAGGGTGGGCCAAGGACCCTCACGTGGGGTGAGTGGTTAATCTAGTATTAAACAACAGGTAACTATCTATGGTTTCCATCTCCAGGCCTGTCCTGCAGAATGTTAAGGGTGTTAGCTGGCCTTTCCTGATTGGGTGTTACAAGTGTGGTCTCTCCTTAGACGATGTGTAGCTAACTGCCTGATAGTTTCTCGGGGAAACTGAAACTTAGGCCTTCTAGATCAGAGGGGAAACTGAAAGCCTGTCATGAAGTCAGTTTGGTTTAGACTTATGTCCTCACAGTCGTCCCAGGCCACCTTGGTAAAGCATTGCTCAGGCTCCGTTGGTAGAAACAGCACCCTATGGTCAGTCCTAGCAGTGGATGAGAGATCAGAAAACCAGCAGGAGTGTGGAAGCCGCCTTTGGAGCTTGGTCCTTTCTGAGAGAGAACGCTGCTCTGCAGCTCTGGGATGTGCATTTGCGATTAGCATCCCGTGTTGACTTCACCCGAGTCACACACACATAATGGCGCCCTGTGTATACAACCAAGTATTTGGGGGTAAATTGCAGGCATGATAGCAGCTGGGTTTTATGGACACCTGACACCTCTCCTTTAGCCCATGTTGTACTAGAAAAGTGTCGGAAAACTTGAGTGAGGGTCAGGGCTTTGGGAGACACCCCAAGAAACCATCTGTGCAAAGAGGTGACACTGAACCCACAAGACCGGATGGGATTCTCCCAGTGTTACTGGGATTTTGTGACATGTGTCTTACTTTTTGTCAAGGGATTAGTGTAACGGGGAAGAATGGAGGTCTAAGAACTCATACTCTTAAGGTGGCGGTGCCTGGGTGGCTCACTGGGTTGAGCGTCGACTCTTGGTTTTGGCTCAGGCTATGACCTCACGGTTCATGAGTTTGAGCTCTGCATCGGGCTCTGTGCTGATAGTGTGGAGCCTGCTTGGGATATTCTCTCTCTCTCTCTCTCTCTCTCTCTCCCTCCCTCTCCCTCTCCCTCTCCCTCTCTGCCCTTCTGCTCATGCTCTCTCCCTCTCTCTCAAAAATAAACAATAAAAAAGAGAGAGAGAGAAGTGGATGGTCCCAGTGTGATCTGCTCTAGCTAAGTCTGTGATGCTAAGAACAGTTAGAAGTTCTGTTTGATTTGTTCGTGTAAGTGCCAGCAGAGAAGAGTGTCGGACGGGTGGCCTGGGGGAAGGCCCCTGCAGGATTTTGGAGTGAGCGGTTAAAAAAGAAGCCAAGAGAGTAGATGGCTTTTGGAGGAAACCTGGCTTTGAAAGAAAGGCATAGTGAGAGAGCCAGAAAGTCCCAGGATTAAGTTATGTATGACACTAATGTGTTCTCCTTTGGTCCAATTCCTTTGTTTAGCGGTCGAAAATGAATCAACAATCAGAAAAGAACAATGCCACGCAAAAGGGACGCACAGGTCAACGCTCTCCTGAGAAGGACTGTCAGCTCAGACAAAAGCAGCTGGTATGGCAAGTGGACATTGGGGCTTCATAGTATTTGGCAAGGTCTCAGCTCGGGGGTGTTGGAGGTGAGCCTGGCCTTGGGTGGAGGTGCATCCTGGCAGGATTTCCCAGGAAGGTTCTCTGCTCCTCCATGAGGACGGGGCTTTCCCCCCATTTCCTTCTGCTCCCTGAGGAGCTGGTCTCACTTTACATGCCTCCTCTCTGCCCCTCACCTCCCTCGATTTATAATCCAGCGCTCGGTGCAGTAACATCCTGCCCTTGAAGAATATTCGTGGAGAATATAGTCCAGTGTTTTTATGTAACAAACCGTAGGGTTGTTTTTTTTTTCTTGGTTTCTTATTATGTGCTGGTCATGATTCTAAAATTTGGTGTATGTTAATTCACCAAACTTTTATCACAGGATACTACTGTGACCCCATTTTGCATGGGGAGACAGTGAGGCTCAGAGAAGTAAGAGCGTGTTCAATGCACGCCACTGACAAGTGGCCAAGATTGGAACTTGTGTCCTGTGTCTGTGTTCTTACACTTTTGTCGTGGAACTGACAATGATAATAGATGGTAGAAGTTGTCTTTATTTCACAGCCATACCTACATACAGAATTGTTCCATAAGGTCAAGTTTGTAAAACAAACCCATATGCACACCAGAATGAAAATTTAAAGAAACATGAGGCACATGGGTGGCTCAGTTGGTTAAGCATCCGACTTTGGCTCAGGTCATGATCTTGTGGTTCGTGTGTTTGAGCCCCACATTAGGCTCTGTGCGGACCATTCTCTCTGCTTGGGATTCTCTCTCTTTTTCTCTCTGCTCCTCCCCTGTTTGTGCTCTCTCCTTCTCTCAAAGTAGTAAATAAATATACTTAAAAAAAACCCAGAAAATTTAAAGAAACATATTTGTATTATTTTAGACAGACTGGACTATTATTATAAACTAAATCAACTGCAGACAAGGCTGAGGTCGTTACTGACTTGTTTACGTTGACATTTACACTTTGAAAGTTTCTGTTTCATTTCCAGGTGTGGTATTTCATCTCTGTATGTCAGCCTGTCTGTTTGGGAACCAAGGGGATTATATTCTTCTGAAATCTTCAGAAGAATCCTTCCCTTCCCTCATGACTTATGTGCCATGTTTTTGAAATACGGCATCAGGATTTATTGTAGAAGCATCTTTGTCACGTGTCTTCCTCAGTTGGGCTCCGTTTCTTTTCCATTTGTAAATGTCCCCAGATGGAGTCTTTAGAAAATCTCCACTAACGCTCTAGAAAGCTGTGCTGAGGAAAATGTTCTTCCTCAAATCTGGCTCTTACTGAGAGCGGATCCTTCAGGTGGGTGCACACTACCTCGAAGTGATTCAACAACATGATGGTTGTGAAACATATTCCGGAACACTGAAGGCAGGGGAGGGGGCTGTGTGCACTTTGGGGTCCCACTGTGGCTTGAGACCCTTCATTCTCCTTGAGGTTCTGCAGCTACAAGTTGCAGGGCTCTCCTCCTTTTCTTTTTCCCTTGATAAAATGCTACTTCTGACTCTCATCCCCATCAGATTTGAAAGATCGACTGGTATTTTACAGGTGTAAGAGGAATTCTCTTCCTGCTTGGTTGTGTGTGTGTGTGTGTGTGTGTGTGTTTAAACTTTTTAAAAAATGTTTATTTTTGAGAGAGAGACAGAGTGCGAGAAGGTGAGGGGCAGAGAGGGAGACACAGAATCTGCGGCAGGCTCCAGGCTCTGAGCTGTCAGCACAGAGTTCGATTGAACCCACAAACTGTGAGATTATGACCTGAGCTGAAGTCTGATGCTTAACCGACTGAGCCACCCAGGCGCCCCTGTTTTGTTTTTTATTTAATTTTATGAGTTTTATACTTTGGATTTCTTCATTCAGAAACAATGACCTAGAATGAGGAAATTTACACGTGAGGAAATTTACATCATCTTTAGAGACTTAAGCAAATTAAACTGTTCACTTCTGTAGGTAAATAGAGACTGTGCTTTCATGACGTTATGGTGGAAGTTACAAGAAAGTTGATACAGCATAAAACAGCTCTCAAGTTCTTACTACTAATACATTTAATTTGTTTCATAGCAACAGATAGAGCGGCAGCTAAAATGCTTGGAGTTTCAAAACCCTGGACCACAGGTAGCAGACTTTAATCCTGAAACAAGGGAGCAGATAAAGAAAGCTCGGATGTCAAAGATGAATGAGTATTTTTCTGTAAAATACAAGTAAGATCATGATTTATTGTATTTGATTTGTGGGATTATAACATGCCTGAATTCCCCTGGACAAAGCAAAGATTGCCTTTTCTTCATGTTTTAAAAATATCTTTTCTCAAGTATAGTATTGCCTCATGTATTTAGAAATTAGACAGTAACACCAGACTAGTAATCCAGATTTTAAAGGTATCAGAAACCCTTGGATTAGAGTAATAGCTTTAGTAAGAAAGATGATTAAAAGTCAGAAAGACGTATCACTAGAAGGGAAATAATATAACTGTGGGAACAGATTCAGGTATCAAATGGACACAATGTATCATAAGTGCCATGATTGCTAGCACATCCCAAGTATAAACTGAACATCCGGTAAAGGAAAAGGGTGATAAATTCAACTACATTAAAATTAAAGGGTTTCCAGGTGGCTCATTTGGTTAAGCATCCAGCTTTGGATTAGGTCATGATCTCACGGTTCGGGAGTTTGAGCCCCACATCGGGCTCTATGCTGACAATTCAGAGCCTGGAGCCTGTTTCTGCTTCTGTGTCTCCCTCTCTCTCTGCCACTCCCTTGCTCATGCCCTGTCTTTCTCTTTCTCCCTCTCAAAAATAAGCATTAATTTTTTTTTATTAAAAATTTATGCCCATTAAAATATACCTTAAAAATAATGAAAAGACCAACCACGGGATAGGAGAAGTTATTTATAATTTGGAAGATCAGTATCCAGAGTTTATATAAGTCACTAAGAAAAAAATAAACATCTAAAGAGAAAAATGAAACAAACAATGAAGAAAAGGCTAATGAACATTCAGGTTACGGACTTCATCAGTTCAGCAGAGAGGTTCCAGAGAGAAGCAGCATTTAGTCTGATGATCTCAGTGTTGACTAAGCTGACACATTAACTGAGTGTAACACGGTACAACCACTATTTAACAGCAGCTTGGCATTACCTATATAGCTTATGAGCTGACATCTTCATTCCTGGATATATACATCCTGGAAAAACTCTGATACATGTACAACAGGAGACATGTTCAAAAGTAGAGAAAATAAGATAGTAGCAATCAAAATGCCCATCCATAGTGGAAAAGATATTCTTACTTCAGAGCGCATATAGCAGTGAAGATTCTTGAATAACTAAGAGATGGACCATCGTGCATGAGTCTCAGCTCATGATGTAGAGAAATGCAATGTGCTTGGCAAGTCATGTGATGTAACTAAAACAGGGAGATCATTTGTTTGGGTTTTTTTATACCCAGTGTGTGACTTAAAACAATTTTTTTTAACATTTGTTTATTTTTGAGAGACAGAGCCTGAGTGGGGGAGAAAGCATGAATGGGGAAGAGAGAGAAGGAGACACAGAATCCGAAGCAGGCTCCAGGCTCTGAGCTGTCAGCACAGAGCCCAACACAGGGCTCGAACTCACAAGCCATGAGATCATGAGCTGAGCTGAAGTCGGATGCTTAAGCAACTGAGCCACCCAGGGACCCCAGATGCCCAAAGTGGGGCTTGAAGCCATCACCCCAAGATCAAGAATTACATTCTGTACCGAATGAGCCAGCCTGGGACCCGAAGGGATGTTTTCACTGCAAACTATGGTTCCTCTTGGAGGGCGGGGCTTGTCAAGCCTCTCTGCAAGCCTTCATCAGGCTGGACGGTGGGCAGGGGGAGGTTTGGTTTCTTCTTCTTTTTTTAACCTGTGTGTGTATGTTTTGCACATGTTATTTATTAAGTTCATTTCTTTATTTCTTTATTTTCCTTTTATAGTTTATTGTCAAGTTAGTTTCCATATAACAGTGCTCATTCCCACAAGTGCCCTCCTTCATGCCCATCACCCGCCTTCCCTTCTCCCCCTCCCCCTTCAACCCTCAGTTTGTTCTCAGTATTCAAGACTATCTCATGGTTTGCCTCCCTCCCTCAGCCCAACTATTTTTCCCCCTTCAGCTCCCGCATGGTCCTCTGTTAAGTTGCTCCTGTTACACTTATGAGTGAAAACATATGGTATCTGTCCTTCTCTACCTGACTTATTTCGCTTAGCATGACACCCTCGAGGTCTATCCACTTTGCTACAAATGGCCAGATTTCATTCTTTCTCATTGCCATGTAATACTCCATTGTGTATATATACCACATCTTCTTGATCCACTCATCAGGTGATGGACATTTAGGCTCTTTCCATGATTTGCCTATTGTTGAAAGTGCCACTAGGAGCATTGGGGTACATGTGCCCCTATGCATCAGCACTCCTGTATCCCTTGGGTAAATTCCTAGCATTGCTATTGCTGGGTCATAGGGGAGTTCTACGGATAGTTTTTTGAGGAGCCTCCACACTGTTTTCCAGAGCGGCTGCACCAGTTTACATTCCCACCAACAGTGTAGGAGGGTGCCCGTCTCTCCACACCCTCGCCAGCATCTGTAGTCTCCTGATGTGTTCATTTTAGCCACTCTGATCGGCATGAGGTCCTATCTCAGTGTGGTTTTGATTCATATTTCCCTGATGATGAGTGACGCTGAGCATTATTTCATGTGTCTGTTGGCCATCTGGATGTCCTCTTTGGAGAAGTGTCTGTTCATGTCTTCTGCCCATTTCTTCACTGGATCATTTGTTTTGTGGGTGTGGAGTTTGGTGAGTTCCTTGTAGATTTTGGATACTAGCCCTTTAGCTGATATGTCATTTGCAACTATCTTTTCCCATGTGCACTTTAGAAGAGTGAATTCCATAGCCTCAGGATGTAGAGTTCTAAATATATCTATCAAATCCGTCTGTTTCAATGTGTCATTCAGGTCTATTGTTTCCTTAGTGGTTTTCTGTCTAGTTGATCTATCCATTGCTTTAAGTGGAGTATTAAAGTCCCCTGCAATTAGCACATTCTTGTCAATAAGGTTGTTTCTGTTTGTGATTAACTGTTTTATGTATTTGGGTGTTCCTCAATTCAGTGCATAAATGTTTATAATTGTTAGCTCTTCCTGATGGATAGACCCTGTAATTATTATATAATGTCCTTCTTCATCTCTTGTTACTGCCCTTACTTGAAAGTCTAGTTTGTCTGATATAAGTATGGCTACTCCGGCTTTCTTTTGGCTTCCAGTCGCATGATAGATATTTCTCCATCCCCTTACTTTCAATCTGAAGGTGTCTTCAGGTCTAAAATAAGTCTCTTGTAGACAGCAAATAGATGGATTTTGTTTTTTTTTTTATCCATTCTACTTTGTGTCTTTTGATTGGAGCATTTCGTCCACTTACTTTCACTGTTATTATTTAGAAATATAGGTTTAGAGTCATTGTGTTCTTTGTAGGGTTCATGCTTGTAGTGGTGTCTCTGGTACCTTGTGTTCCTTGCAACATTTCCCTCATCGAGTCCCACTTAAGATTTCTTGTAGGGCTGGTTTAGTGGTGAATTCTTTCAATTTTTGTTTATTTGGGAAAACCTTTATTTCTTCTTCTATTTTGAATGACAGGCTTGCTGGATAAAGGATTCTTGGTTGCATATTTTTCCTGTTCATAAGATTTCCTGCCATTCCTTTCTGGCCTGCCAAGTTTCAGTAGATAGGTCTGTAACCACTCTGATAGTTTCCCTTTGTATGTTAGGGCCCTTTATCTCTAGCTGCTTTCAGAATTCTCTCTTTATTTTTATATTTTGCCACTTTCACTATGATATGCTGTGAAGAAGGTCAATTCAAGTTATGTCTGAGGGGAGTTCTCTGTGCCTCTTGGATTTCAATGTTTGTTTCCTTCCCCAGATTGGGGAAGTTCTCAGCTGTAATTTGATCAAGCACCCCTTCAGGGCCTTTTTCTCTTTCTTCTTCTTCAGGAATTCCTGTGATATAGATAGTGTTCCGTTTGATTGTATCACTAAGGTCTTGAATTCTCCTTTTGTGCTCCTGGATCAATTTACCTCTCTTTTTCTCAGCTTCCTCTTTTTCTAAAAATTATGTCTTCTAATTCACCTATTCTCTTCTCTGCCTCTTCAATCCATGCAGTGGCCACCTCCATTTTATTATGCACCTCATTTATAGCATTTTTAAGTTCATCACAGCTATTTTTAAGGTCCGTAGTCTTCATAGCAATAGCTTCTCTGATGTCTTCCATGCCTTTTTCAAGCCGAGTGATTAATTTTATGACAACTGCTCTAAATTCTTGCTCAGTTATGTGGCTTACATCTGTTTTGAGCAATTCTGTAGCTTTGACTTCTTCCTGGAATATCTCTAGAGGAGAGTTCTTCCATTTCATCATTTTAGCTAGCTTTCTGTCTCTTGTCAGTTTTAAAAGCGTGTTATGCACTCTGCACCTGTGAGTATTGCTGAAAAGGAGGCTCATTGACTGTCCAGGGCCCATCCGTTCAGGAAGTGTTCTTTTAAAGGTGTCCCTTGGTTTCTCTTGTTGTGCCTTTGGTTATTTTATTTCTTTATTCATAGTGATATCTGGGACTCTCCACCATGTGTACTTTGACTTTTTTCTTGAGGCAGCCCTGAGAAGGAAAACAGACAGAAAAACACACAGGGAACAAAAGCACGCAAATGCACAGATAAATCAAATAAACAAGCAAACCAAAAGGGGAAAAACAAAAGAAAGAAAAAAAGGGGGGAACAAAAACAACAAAAGACAAAGGACAGTCTAAAAGCATAAAACCATAAATCCAAGCTACAAATAAAGAGCAGGGCGGAGGCAGTGCTGACCAAAGAGCATCTAAAGAGAGAAGTGGGTGTGGAGGAAGCAAAATTGAACCTGACCAGGCAGGAAGACTAAAAGGCTTAATTCAGAGAGAGAAAGAGGAGAATATGGTAGGAGGTGAGTAGAAAAAAACAAAGATAATGTTACCCAAAGAAACTATATAATCCGGTTATTCCAGAAAGAGAAAGGAAGGTAGCGACTGAGGTCAGAATATGCATCAAGAGAATGGGTGAAACGTGACTATTTAAGCAAACCAATGACCAGAGTGCCCAGTCCAGCAGAGGGGAGAGATAAGAATGAAATAAGGGAAAATATATCTGAAGAGCAAGAATTGATCTAGAGTTAATCACAACAGTGCATTGGTCTTGCCCGGGCTCCAGGGGAAAAAAAAAAGGCAGCTCTCCAGCGTGGATGGGCGTGGTTTGGTGTAGGCAGGTCTCTCCTCCACTGTGTTCCCCGGAGCCCAGCTGCACCCTGAGGCCCCGCCTTGGTGGGTGTGGGGAGAGAAATGGTGGTGCCCCAGTCAATTCTCAAACCAAGTGCTGCAACTCACGCTTTTGGGTCTGGTCTCCCTGTGCCTCGGGCGTAGCCAAGGTGGGCCCAGTTGTATTTCCCAAGCTCCGCCTTCCAGATCTTATCCCTGCACTTTAATGATACCATTCGAAATGTACTCCCTCCTGTACTCCCTCCGGCCAGGCGGCTGCGGATCCAGTAGGGGGAGTCAGGGAGCCAGCCCGAGCCCAGCGCCCCAGCTAGAGAAAGGAGCCCTCTCCAAATGCCCTGCGGTTACAGATGGGACGATAGAATCCCTCTCCATCCCTGCCGAGGTTTTTCTCTTCTCCAGAGATAGTTTTTAGCAGTTTCAGGGACTCTTTCTCTTCCTCGCATCTCTCCGTGACTCTGCATGGAGTGGGGCTCCCTCCCCTCCACGCCTCTGGGTCCTGGCCCATTTTTATCTTCCCCAGTGCGCAATCACGCACCTATGAGGCTGTCTTCTTAGTGGACTCTGTCTCTTTTCCTCCCAGACTCTTGTGGCTCAGTGTCTTATGCTTCAGTCCTTCTTTGTTTGA
The DNA here is from genome assembly GCA_004023845.1 of Helogale parvula. Classification (NCBI taxonomy): domain Eukaryota; kingdom Metazoa; phylum Chordata; class Mammalia; order Carnivora; family Herpestidae; genus Helogale; species Helogale parvula. The sequence goes on from PJEM01001639.1 coordinate 31,372, forward strand.
GAGATGCGGGCGGTGAAAAAGTACAGAGCTCTCTACTTCTCCGCCATCTTGCTGGGATCCTCTCTATTTATTTATTTTAAAATAATCACATGGGACGCCTATGTGGCTTAGTCAGTTAAGCATCTGATTCTTGATTTCGGCTCAGGGAATGATCTCACGGTTCGTGGAATCAAGCCCCACATCAGGCTCTGCGCTAAGTGTATGCCTTCTTGAGATTCTTTTTCCTCTCTGTCTCTCTCTGTCCCTCCCTGGCTCGTGCATTTGCTCCTGTACTCTCTCTCAACAAATAAACATATAAACATTTAAAATAATCTCTGCGTCCAACATGGGGCTCAAACTCACGACCCCAAGATCAAGAGTCCTGTGCTCTTCTAACTGAGCCAGGCTGGCGCCTCTGTTTTGCACACTTTTGTACGGCTAATAGTTGAGAATGTTACAAAGGAAAACGAGATGGACAGGAAACTATGAAATCTGTGTGTTGGTGTCAGAGTTAAGACAAAGGTATATTTTTGGTTAAAGGCAAGGTGACAAGGAAAAGGTCTGGTATGTGCTCTCTTGAGTTATTAAGAATATAATTGTAGTTACTGTAGTGCTTTAAAAAAAAAACTTTGTGTATTTGAGAGAGAATGCATGCACACATGCAAGTGGGAGAAGAGCAGGCAGAGAGAGAGAGTAAGAATCCCATACAGGTTCCACACTGGCAGCACAGAGCCTGGTGCGGGGCTCAGATTCACAAACTGTGAGATCATGACCTGAGCCAAAACTAAGAGTCAGATGCTCCACTGACTGAGCCACCCAGGTGCCCCCCCCAGTGTTTTCTTTATAGAAAGAAAAAAAGTATAATTTATCAAGGAAAATTCCACCAAGAATGATGACAAGTTTCAAAGAAAAATTGGGGGCATTTGTAGGAAGAAGCTTCTATTTAGCTCTTCCCTCTCATTTGCTTCGGTGGAATGTTCTTTCCCCATCACGCTGGAGAAGGGAAGGGTGCTGTCAGGGACGAGCCCGGCCACGCTGGAAATCGGTGGCTCGTTGGCTGAACTTCCCCGAACACCACTCCGGTGTCCTGTTCCGGAGTGCGGCCGGGTGTCTGTAGGGTGCCGTCTCCGCGGGATGGAAGGATTGTGTTTACGCAGTGGGCCGCGTGGTCCTTCCTCCTCCATGCTGAGGAGACCGGCCTGTCGTCTGCTTTCTCGACAGAGTCCAGAAGAAGTACGACAAAAGAGGCCGGCTGGTCTGTAACGATGCCGACCTGTGTGACTGCCTGGAGAAGAACTGCCTGGGCTGCTTCTACCCGTGCCCCAAGTGCAACTCCAACAAGTGCGGGCCCGAGTGCCGGTGCGGCCGTCGGTGGGTCTACGACGACATTGTCACCGAGTCCGGGGACGTGATCAGCTCGCTGCCCTACGACATTCCTGACTAGGAGCTGTCCCCTGGGGCTTTCCTCCTCCTCCTCCTCCTCTTCTCCTCCTCCGCCTCCTTCTTTTTCGTCTCCTTTTTCTTCTTTTTTAAATGTGTTAAATGTTTATTTCTTTTTGAAAGGGAGAGAGGTGTCTTTCAACCCAGACCCTGAAGCAGGGCTCGAACTCACACACTGTGCGATCGTGACCTGAGCCAAGGTTGGAGGCTTAATGGACCGAGCCACCCAGGTGCCCCTTTTGTTTCTTCTTGACAGCAAAGCCAACCTTTTTCTCGTGGGCAGGTTTTAGGGCTTGGGGGAGATGTTGGGAGAACAAAATGAAGACCCGTGTTCTCTGAAGCTGGAGAACCATGTAGAATGGGCAGTGACTCCGTCACTGTGTCTTCTCAGATGCCTTCACTGGTGACCAAAGGGCGATAGTGCATGGTCTCAGCATCGCCTGACCCGAACACCTTTGTCTCTGCCCTCAAGTCACAGAAATGTCTTTCATCTTTGCTGGTACCTGACAAGATGTAGTTTTGAGATGTTCAGAATTCTGGAGCTGAGAACTCTCCTTACGTAGAACAGAAAATCCCAAGTTTGTGAGAGGTGGCTGTCCTTCCAGCCTTGCACACCACGAGTCCCAAGTCAGACTGCTTCGTGAATGAAAACTACACCTCACGCCTCGTGACTTTGCACTGTATGCCCATGGTCTTAACTTTTATTGCTACTGTGGTGATAACATCAAAAATAAATTTTGGAATACATGGCAATATTTTTATGAAAAAGTTGTATTTTATTTGTAAAATTGAGAAACTAGGATGAGAGTGTCCTAAACGCCAGTGGTTGGCTTTTTCTTTGCAATTCAGGATCAGTAGTTCAAGATTCTTTTCAAAAAGAGGAAACACGTTATTATGTAAAAGTGTGTTGTACCTTACTCAGCTCGCTGACTAGGTAGATGATGTGATTTTTTTCAATTCTGATACAAGGTAGGAGGTTATACAGACATTTGAACTGAGCCTTCTTTGGATCGGCTTTTATTTTTTAATTAGTTTCTTTTTATTTGGGAGAAAGCATGGGCAGGGAAGGAGCAGAAGGAAAGAAAGAGAGAGAGGGAAAGAGGGAAAGAGAGAATCTCAAGCAGGCTCCAAGCTCAGCATGGAGCCCAAGGTGGAGCTCGCCACCATGGACCACGAGATCATGACCTGAACTGAAATCAAGAGTCAGAGGCTCAGCCAGTTGAGCCACCCTGGCACCCCTGAGTCTCATTTTGTAACAGAATCCTGTTTACCCTAAGTCAGGGGGTCTCATATTTGCAAGTGCAACAGAACCACCTAGAAGGCTTTTACATCATTGATTTTGCTGTTCCACACCCAGAGTTTTGGATTCCCAGGTCTTTTGTAGGGCTCAAGAATTTACATGTCTCAGATGATGCCGGTGGTGTGTGGATTTCACCTGCACAACCATTAATTCAAGTTATATGAACTATATAATATATGGAACCGTTTAAATAGAGTAATGTATAATTTAAAAAAAAACAGTTAGTATTGGGGCGCCTGGGTGACTCAGTCAGTTGAGTGTCCAACCTCGGCTCAGGTCAAGATCTCATAGTTTGTGGGTTTAAGCCCCACATCAGGCTCTGTGCTGACAGCTCAGAGCTTAGAGGCTGCTTTGGATTCTGTGTCTCCCTCTCTCTCTGCCCCTCCCCGACTTGTGCTCTGTCTCTCAAAAATAAATAAATGTAAAAAAAAAAAACCCCAAAATTAGTGTGTGATTTTCAAGTAAACTTGAAATGTTATAAACAGAGTTTTCAGGGTTTACTTTTCCTTCTTTATCAGTGTCCCAAGCACACGTGCCAGGGAAGGTTTCTAATGATTCTCGACTTGTTACTTGACAGTGTATTGGGACTAAATTAACAAAAATTCTAAAAGTTATGCTATGACTATGGCATTCCTTTTATTTATTTGTTTATTATTTATTTATTTATTTTTAATGTTTATTTAGTTTTGAGAGAGAGAGAGACAGAGAGAGACAGAGTGCAAGTAGGGGAGGGGAGAGAGAGAGAGGGAGACACAGAAGCCAAAGCAGGCTCCAGGCTCTGAGCTGTCAGCACAGAGCCTGACGTGGAGCTCGAACTCACAGACCGTTAGATCATGACCTGAGCTGAAGCCGGATGCTTAACCAACTGAGCCCCCCAGGGCCCCCGGCATTCCTGTATATGTAGCCGGAGAACTTCTCTGTTTTCCACCTAATTTCCTGGGTTTCCCACATTCAACTCCCTTTTACCAGGCCTCTACTTACATTTCCAAGCCACATAGGATGCTCGGTGCATCCAGTTCATCCCATTGAACCATCCTGTGAAGAGGTCATGAAATCCAGTGACCCAGATCTGATCCTTTGAAATACTTACCAGTCACCTGCCCGCCAAAAGGAACGTAGGGACTTTTATTTATATTTTGTTGTGTTTTGAGAGTAACTCCTGTTTTGCATATGGCCGACCAAATGGATTGTTCCGTTATTTATTTTAGAATCATACGATTTTCAGCTTGAAAAGGGACCTTACATGTTGTCCAGCTAGTGAATTGGTCACCAAAGAATAACCGAGAGAGTGTCCTGGGCTGGGCTCCGAGCCAGGCCCGGGGGACCCAGCCGTGAGCACAGCCGGCGGTGCCTGTCTGCAGGGGATCTTAGACCAAAACCTGTCTTGCTGTTGTTTTATTGTTACAAGTGAGGACACTTAGCCCTGATGAGATCAAATGACTCAGTCAAGGACACAGAAGACCTGGCCGCTCTTGGTATTATTGAACCTCAATTGTAGGGCAGCCTCCTTTCCAGGACACCAACCGTTTCCCTAATTTGCCTGATTGTAGAATTCTTTCAAATGCTTTTAATAATACTCATTCCTGAGCCCCCATCCTAAACCTCAGGAATCAGAAGCTCTAAGGAGGAGGCCTGGAAATTCATACTTTTTTTCTTCCAGCACCCCTGGTAAGTCTTATGATCGGGTAAGTTTGAGAAACCCTGTCTTATTGCTAACTGTCCCATTTTCATGTTAAAGGAAAAAACAAGACCGGACAGCTGGGCGGCTCAGTAGGTTAAGTGGCTGACTAGGCTCAGGTCATGATCTCACAGTTTGTGGGTTCAAGCCCTGCTTTGGGCTCGCTGCGGTCAGCACAGAGCCTGCTTCAGATCCTCTGTCCCTCTCTCTGCCCATCCCACTCTCGCTCTTTCTCTCTCAAAAATAAATAAACAATAAAAATAAAATAAAGCAAATTAACCTTAAAGTGTCTTTCCCTTTTGTCCCTTCTCATCATGGAGTCTTAAACATTAGATGAGATAGATACTCTGATTCAACTGGTTTAGGGACACCTGGGTGGCTCAGTTGGTTGGGTGTCTGACTTCAGCTCAGGTCATGATCTCACGGCTCCTGAGTTCAAGCCCCATGTCGGGCTCTGTGCTGACAGCTCAGAGCCTGGAGCCTGTTTCAGATTTCGTGTCTCCCTCTCTCTCTGCCATTCTCCACTTGGGTTCTGTCTCTGCCTCTCAAAAATAAATAAACATTAAAAAAATAAAATAAAATAAAAATAAAATGGACTGGTTTAAAAAGTGTGTTGGCAAATCCTGTTGGTAAGTTTTCCAAGTAAAGCAAAAAATAAAATAAAGGAAAAAATTGAATGATTATTAAGCAGACACCTCCTACTGCTTTTATGGAAACCTAGCAAAACATTTGAACAAGTGTTTTTTTAGAAATCACATTATTTCATCTCGATCTGATGCCATTTCTATGCCTTTTAAAAAAAAGACTCCTGCACTAAATGATCATTGCAAAAATAAATCTAGGGGAATTGTCAGAAACTTATTTTGCAAGTTTCTAATGTTTATCACAAACAAAGCTCTTTAGGGATCTGAACTAAATTCAGATGGGCCAGGAAGGTAGCTGTCCTGTCTAATGACATTAACTTGTCATTAGAAAACAGGGTTTTCTTCTTGTTTGCTTGGCTACCTTTCATTCCTGGCGTATGTCTTCATGAATATGTATAGGAGTTGGAGGTATCACAGATTGTCATTCTGTACTGCCTTAGAAATGGAAACATTTAGATGGGCGGGTCTGGGTGCTTGGCCAGAGAGGATATTTGCCCTGAGCGTGCAGGGGATGCCTTTCCCATCGTCTACACTGCCAGCCACACCTCGTACAGTTGCTCAGCAAAGTCGATCTGCAGGCAGGTGCCACTCGATGTGTGGATCTCTCTCTCTCTCTCTCTCTCTCTTTTTTTTTTTTTAAGCTTATTTATTGGAGAGAGAGAGAGAAAACCAGCAAGGGAGGGGCAGAGAGAGAGAGAGGGACAGAGGATCTGATGTGCTCAGAGGATCAAGCCCTGATACGGGGCTTGAACTCACGAACCATGAGATTCTGACCTGAGCTGAAGTTGGACACTTAACAGACTGAGCCACCCAGGCGCCCCTGATGTGTGGATTTCTTGATTGCCTTGCCTTTATTGACACTTTTAGTATGTGCCAGGCATTGAGGGCTTTAGCTTACCCCATAGTGTCGTATAAAATAAAGGAAAGAAAATCCTTGTATCTTATTTCTTTTCCTTCCTTCTCCCTGGTGTCTACAATAGCAGAAGTCAGTTTTCACATTATTCAGGAGAATGGTCCGTGTTTATGATCCAGCCTAAATGGATTTAATTATATTAAACCTTATGATCCAGGGTAAAAGCAGTTTTACCCTGTGTTTCTTTTTCGGAATGTCTATATTTTAATCCTGTGTTTGGAATATTCTTTTTCCAATTCACAGATTTCCTAAAATCCTGCCTGTTTCCATCTTACTTTTCTTCATCCTGTAGAAAGGAATGGGCTTATCATCACTAGTCATGCCTAACAAACAGTTGATTTTGTGTTTATAGTTTGTAGTTTTAGTAGTTTTTCACTTTATATGATTATGTTCTTTTTATTTATTTTTGAGAGACAGAGAATGAGAAGGGAAGAGGCAGAGAGAGAGGGAGACACAGTACCTGAAGCAGGCTCCAGGCTCCGAACTGTTAGCACAGAGCCCGATGTGGGGCTCGAACCCATGAATCAGGAGATTATGACCTCAGCTGAGTAGGATGCCCAACTGACCTAACCATCCAGGCATCCCTGTCTGTGTTCTTCTTAAACTGGCCCACGTCTAGGTCATATAGAATAAATTCAAAGGGATCAAGAACTGACTTTAAATGTTTTTTCTTCAACAGTGCTTTTGATAGCCCTTCATGCTTACTAGATCCACTACCTAGTGACCCCTCATCCATTCGTTTATTTATTTGTTCATTAAACAAGCACCTCTTACTTGCCAGACAGCTTATTAGGCACTAGGGACACAATGTGTAAGAAAGAAAAAACCCTAGGCTATATGAAGTAGAAAAAACCCCACGCCCACTGTCACCTTCCTGTCTGACTGAGGTCCCTATCCCCCTGCCTGCCTGTCTCCACCTTTCGGAGACATCTTATGTTTGTGGTATTTATAACGCCCGGCCTTTTTAGCTGTACTTACTGAGAAGAATGGACAAAGTGCCTCTACTCCATCTTTCCGAAAGTGAAGTCCCTTGTTTGGGTCCCGACGTCAAGGTAGTGCTCGCGTCGCAGAAGTGGGAACTCCGTTCTCTCTCTCTTCTCTGCAAGGCTTTGTTTCACGTGACATTTTTCTTCCTCAAATACTTGCTGGAACTTGGCAGTAAAGCCATTTGCGCCTCAAGGTTTGTTTGTTTAAGCCATTTTATTTAAAATCCCAAATTTGTGAACACTAAGTGGCACAAATAAACTTATCATTTTTACCTATAAAATATTTCCCCCGACATGTTTACTGTAAACTCCTAAAAGGAGAGTACAAACCAGTATTCTTTTAATCAACTATTTCCCCTCTCAGATTAGCCCAAATTGGATTCTCTTATTTATAAACAAAACACCCTAACTAATGTAGGCACCACGCAGAAAATGGAGAGAAATTCCTTTCCAACAAACGTTTTTGAGAACCGTGTTCCTTTTCTTTTCCAAGGTAACCCTCAGGCCTGATTTGGGAGGTCCGAGTTAGAGGCTTTCCAGCTGCTTTTCCTCACACCTGTTTCCAGTATGAACCTGTATGATCCTACAGTGGCAATTGAAGAAATGTTACACACCCCACAGAATGTGTCAACTGAAATAGAATACAAATTACTTACTTCTCAGGAGTTACTGCAAGCAAGCCCCAGAGAGGAGAGAGAAAAGTGGAGGGGAAGGGAGGAGGGTGGGGGATGCTTCTTTTTAGAACTGCTTGAGATTCAGAATCTCCTTCCAGCTTTAAGATTTTCTATAGAGTGCTTGGCAGCAGAGTGGCATTAAATTATATGATTTCTATTATTTTTACATATATTTTTGGGAAATGAAGCTCATTTGCATTTTGCAGTTTTTAATAACCCATTTTCCTAACGGGTTTGTAGAGAAGAAAAAAAAACAATATGTGTGGTTTTGGCTCCCTCTGCCGGCCATTCTTGGGTACTTTAAGTTTTACACGGAGAACAAAACCAAGGGACTCCAACCCTGAAATAGATTTGTTTTTTTTCCCCCTGAAAGTTGATTTCAACATTTAGTTTAACATCTCCAAATTTATGACAGCTCTTTAGGTCTGGTAAATATATATTTATTTTGGTGCTCTTTTTGCTTCGGAACTATAACTGAAGACAGGACGCATTTAGCAGAAAAATAGAAAATATTTCAGATAAAATGTATAACTCGCATACTGTCTCTTTCTCAAGCCATCGGTGGTAAAAGTACCCAGTTGTGTGGACTGATGGTTTTTTTTTTTTTTTAAGTTTCTTTGTTGGTTTTTCACGATCAGCAGATAGGCATGCTTATGGCAGCTAAGGTTTTGCAGCTACAAAGAACTTGGGCCCGCCCTATGGAAAGAAATATACAAGAGCTGGCCTTGGGACGAACGAACAGATGCCAGGGCGGCTCTATGGAGGTGGGTAGCATCGTTCCCCAGGATCGACTGCCAGGCGACGGGGTGACAGGCAGGTTGTCCGGTGTCCCAGTAGCTCATTAATGCAACAAACAAGCCAAAGAAGAAGACGGAAGCTTTTAATCTCTCCTCCCTAAGCCAGCCAGGTGCCCTTCAGTATATCCATTTCTCTGTCACCTATTTATCCAGTTGTCAACTCACTATGTCCTGGCGTTGGCTCACTCCTCTCCCGCCCCCGCTGTGCACCCCATGCAACCCAAACTTGCCTTGCCGAGATCCCCAAGGACCTTTATGTCACGGTTTTGGTTGCCCTCCTCCTGGTGTTTGATGCTGTTGGCCACGCTCTCGTTTTTGAAACCGACTCAACCCCTGATTCCACCTCTCTCCTGCCTGACTGTATCTTAGCCTTTTCTGCTAAGAAAACGATTCTGTTGTGAGCCCTCTTGAAAGTAAAGCTCCTTGGTACCTTCAGCCTTTCTGGATCTCTCAGCAGGACGGTGGTTCAGAGCCAGGGCTTGAGTTAGCCCACGGTGTTCGGGTCCTGGCTCTACCCACCACCACCTGACGGGGGAAAGTTACAAAATCCTCTTTGTGAGTTTCCGTATCCATGCAGGTGGAGCTGCCCGCAGGACTGTTGTGACTACAATGAAATAACATTCTTCAAACAAAGCAGCGCTTGATTTAGGGTGGCGCTCATGGTGTATTTAGAGGATCTGTGGTGACTCGTGTTTACCTCAATCATGACGCTCTTTTTCTTCTTTTCATCCTTTTTTAAACATTTTCTTATTAGTTTGTAAGTTTCTTGGGGGGGAACAGACTGTGTTTTTTTAAACCCCAGATCTTAATGTGGCGTGTTTGTTACAATTAATAAACCTATACTGATACATTACTATTAACTCACATCCAAACTTTATTCAAGTTTATTAGGTTTTGTCTAATGTCCTTTTTCTGTTCGAGAGTGAATCACAAAGAGGACACGACTCCAGTGTAGACACAGAACTGAGAATGGATTGGCACGTTGTTAGAACACGGAGGGGATGGGTGACTTGTCAAACGAATCCTGCGTGTCACCTGGGGTTCTGGTGACACTGGCTAGGGACTCTGCCTGTGTGACTTGTTAGCAGGAACTTTACCTTCAGGAATGTGGTGCTAGCTGATTCCGAAGACAAGTAACTAGGCCGCTCTAGTCAATTTACTAATCTAAACAAATGCCAAAGGGAAAATCTCTTAAATCCTGTGTAAACAAAAGATAAGTAGTTACCCTGACTGAAAGGATCAGCATTCTTTTTAAGGCAGCAGTATTCATAATTTACTTTGAACCTTCCTTTCCCACACACACAAAAAACCCCTTGAGTGAATTTTGATGATGATTAATGAATTAAAGTTCTTTACAAATTACCAGGAGAAATGATGTGAATATTTGGGTCATGCAAATTAATGTTATTGATATGTAACCTCTTTTAGTACCTAATGTAAAAAAACCTGGGCCCCCAGTAATTCACTTTATTTTCATTGTGTTTTGAATAATGACTTTACTGTTACTGTAAAAACAACACATTCTCATTACTGGAAATTCCAGCAATACAGGGAAGTACAAAGTAAATGGTGAAAAATTATAGCAAATCTTTTTATCTTTTATTTAAACATTTTTAAAGTTTATTTATTTTGAGAGAGAGAGAGAGAGAGAAAGAGAGCAAGCCAGGGAGGAGCAGAGAATGAAGAAGAGAGAGGATTCTGACAGTGCAGAGTCCAATGCAGGGCTCCAACTCATGAACCATGAGATCCTGACCTGAGCCGAAATCAAGAGTCAGACACTTAACCAACTGAGCCACCCAGGCACCCCCAAAATTACAGAAAATCTTACCAACCAGAAATATTGTGAAAATTTGCCAAACTGAATTCCAGTAATCTCTGTATGCATATTTATATCTAAATCTCAATTTATATATGATACAATCAATCTACATACAGAAATGATTTTATTCAAGTGGGTAAGAGAAGGACGAGAAACTGAAGAAATTATTTGAGGTAGTTATTTCTTGAACAAAGGTTTGCGTGTTCCTAAAATACTCCTCTAACGCAGAGGTCTCACACTCAAGTGCTTTCGAAAGTAGAATATGATTCATAAAGCAAGCTGTCAAGATTGAGTTGCTTAGTACTGTTTTCAAAATAAAAATCTCTCTGATTACATCGCATATATCGTCACTGAGTAGGTCAATAAAAATGAACAAAGTACTTCCACAGTCCATGGCCCAGTATCTAGATTGTTACCCTTGCAAAGATGAAGACCAGACTAAGAAGTCATGGACAATTGATGGCCTAAGTGATGTATTTCATTTATGACAGCTTGGGGGGGGGGGTGCCTGGGTGGCGCAGTCGGTTGAGCATCTGACTTCAGCTCAAGTCATGATCTTAAGGTTCATATGTTAGAGCCCCCTGTCTTGTTCTGTGCAGACGGCTCAGAGCCTAGAGCCTGCTTCCAGTTCTCTCTCTCTCTCTCTCTCTTTCTGCCCCTCCCCTGCTCATGCTCTGTCTCTTGAAAATGAATAAACGTCAAAAAAATTTAAGAAAGCACGAAAGATTTAGAAATTTTAACTAAACCTTAGTTCTACAATGGATTTAATGTTCACGACATGACAAAGTACCCCCATTTCCTGACTTCTTTGTTTTCATTAATCTCTTGGTTGGCTTGTTTTCAACTATCAGTTTCCCCAAAAGGAACTTGTAAAATTTACGAATGCAATCCTGTTTGAGAACAGGGAACTTTTGCTTAATAACTGAATAGTATCTTGGCTGGATGTAGGCATTTTTCTCAAAACTTTGTAGACAGTGCTAGGGAGAAGTCTGAGATTGGTTGATTGTTTTTCCTCTTAATTTTTTCATTTGGATGCCCAAAGAATTGTCTCTGTCTTTGGAGTTTGAGAACTTTACCACAGTTTGCCCCAGTCTCACCATTTTATATCAGACTCTTCAGAACACATATGCTCTTCCGTTAAATGACACATCGAGGTTTTCCAGTGTTATAGAGAAAGTGTCTTCTGATGTCTGTTGCGGGGGACCAGCCCACACACCCCAGTCGAAAGGTCCCGAGCAGGGGGTTGGTGTCGGCGCAATATCTATAAGAAAGAAGACAGACAACGACAGACAAGACAGACAACGTTCTACTTAGATGGCCAAGGTCTTATAGACCACGGGTGATTACATCATTTCTTTAATGGTTACATAGTTCAAGGTCTTTGAAGGGAAGACATGCTCCAGAAAGGATCATGTTTAACAGGACAGGTGTAAATATCAGGAATTATCAAGTCATTGCAAGAGAGGGATTCCCTAATAATAGTCTGGCTCCAAGCATGAGATGAGCCTGAAGAATTCTATGAGGAGATTTACATTCCTTAAGGCCCCTCATCAGTTATGCATGGGCAAGATGCTCATCCTTTAATAGGCAAATCTTTTGGCAGAGGTTTGTTTACTCCCAACAGCAGACCAAGAGCTGGAAAGCAAAGTAAGGGGAGGGCTGGAGCCACTGACTGACCCAAGTTGATTCAAAGCCTAAAAGTATATGCCTCTTTACAAAGAAACGAGAAAATCAGACAGGATGAATAGAAGCCACATGTGCGGCCCAGGAAGCCAAATGTTTCACAGTCTCTCAACTTGTTCCACAACTTCCCAAATAGTTCTCCCGTGCCCCGAGGCCTAGCCATCAACGGTCACTATGCGGGAGGTTTTTTGGCCTGCTGGGCCCCAACAGTATGTGTGTCGTAATCATCCCGCAGACATGAGGCGGCCTCACCTACCCCCAGCTGGAACTGGGTTTGGTGCAGAGCCTGACGAAGGTACACCCGCACCCAGAAGGTGTGAAAAGGTTTATTACTCACATAGTGAGGTTTTCTTTTATATGTATACGTACATTTTTAAATGTTTATTCATTTTTGAGTGAGAGAGAGAGATTCAGAAGCAGGCTGCAGGCTCCTGTGCTGACGGCTCAGAGCCTGATGTGGGGCTCGGACTCCTGAACCGTGAGATCATGACCTGAACTGAAGTTGGACGCTTAAGCCACTGAACCACCCAGGCGCCCCCATAGTGAGGATTCCTGGGACGAGCAGGGCAGGCCCCCGCAAGCAGGTCCAAAAGTGGCTGAGTGGGGAGAGTGGGGAAGGGCTCCTCACATTGGGGTTTTACGGTTTTTAAGGAGTGGGCCTGTGGGAGGTTCTCCCGTGCAGGCCGGGGCTCCTGTGGTTTAAACTTCTTGCCGATGCTAAAGGAGAGAGCCCCTGGGTCTGCCCAGATGTGGGGCAGCAGGGGTGAGGGGGTGATGGGGGCTCAGAAGCTGCCAGCAGTTGGACATCAAAGATGGAGTCAGACTCCTTACTAGGGTGTTGGGATGTATTTTTGTGTCTGTTTGGTGGGTTCTTTGCCTTGGGACACAGTTATCTTTAGGTTGGTCTCTCTGTTTTCTCAGGATCCACTTTCTGTTTGTCTCTTTCCCTTGCTACGAACAATCCCTCCTTTCCCTTAAAAATTTCCATTCGTTGGGGGCGCCTGGGTGGCTCAGTCAGTGAAGCGGCTGACTTCAGCCCAGGTCACTCACTGATCTCACGATTCATGAGTTTAAGCCCCACGTTGGGCTCTGCGCGGACAGTGAGGATTCTGTCTCCCCTAGTCTCTCTGCCCCTCCCCCACTGGCTCTCTCACTCAAAAATAAAAAATAACAACCAAAATTTTAAAAAATAAATTTAAAAAATTCAATTTGCAATTGTGTTTAGTCTGTTTGTCTAGTTCTAATTTACTTGTTAGTTAGGGAATGGCATATTTTTGGTCCTCAGTCTCTTTCTTTGGCTTCACAATGCCTTCTATGCCTGATACGGATTTTTTTTTTTCATGTTGTCTCTTAGCGCTTGTTCCCAAGTTTATTTCCTTATTAAGTTCTATCTTGAACATTCACATGGGATTTGCTGCTGCCTCGTTGGTCATTATTTTATTCCAGATGGAACATTTCATTTGCTTTTTCTTGCACGCCGTACGCCTCTTTTTCATATATTTTTTTCTGTAGGATGATTGCCTACTCGCCACGTCTCTTTTTCTCATCCAGTTTGTGTGGATCATAGTCAGCTCTGCCCAGACCTCGGAGGTGGTGCCAGAGTTTTCTAGTTCCTGTGCCTGCCGGTGTGAGATCTATTTGTTTTTCCATTCAGGATGCCAGCTTGATGGCCCAGTGTCGCCGTCTGTTTGTCTACAAGAAGCTGAAGGGGAAGCCGGGGCCTAGCATTTTGCTGGGGGGATTTGATTTTCAGTTTTCTTGGAAATTTTATTCACTGTCGTGTATCACGATTCATTCCACTTCTATTTTTTAAGTTTATTTATTTGAGAGAGAGAGAGCACAAGTAGGGTAGGGGCAGGGAGAGTGGGAGGGAGAGAATCCCAAGGAGGCTCTGCTAGGTCAGTGCGGAGCCTGATGCGGGGCTCGAACTCAGGACCCCGCGAGATCATGACCTGAGCAGAAGTCAAGTCAGATGCTCAACTGACTGAGCCACCCAGGCACCCCAGTTTCACTCCACTTTTAGGGAGCAAGTTCAGTCCCCGAGCAGGGATGTCCCAGGCTTTCGATCTGCCCCTGTGGCACCCCAGAGCCTCTGACTTCTCCTGAGCCAGCCGATGGTCCCTTCCCCATTTCGTTCTTTCATTTCCACTTCCTGTGGGGCTTCAGGCAGTGTTAACAGCGGGGAAGGGAAGGCTGTTTTCACTGCAGCTCGGATGTGACCCTTCCCCCTGGCTTTTGTCTCCGAGCGTCTTTGCTTCTTATTTTATTCTCATGGCTTTGTGGACACATTTTTTTCAGCACTGTTTCAGCAGGTGGGGCTCACCCTTTGAGTCCATCTTAACAGGAGCAGATGCTTTGTTTCTTTTCCTGGCAGACAGTTTTTCAAGGGTGTTATTAAGCTATGTTTCTTTGCTCGTTGGCTGTTGATGAATGGATTTCTCTTTTTCTCTCACGTGTTTGAGGTGTCTACTGCCTATATTTCCTTAACTAGTCACTGGGTCACAGGGATATGTGCCAGCACCACACGAGACATGTCTATATGGGAACTGCCATCAGCTGCTTTTCCTACTGGGTTTGCTGGTGGAAATTACTGAAGAAACCATTAAATCTCTCATCTGTGCTATGTGTAAATATCAGTCCTGTCAATGGCATAGGCCTCTGGGAAGTCGAATGGAGGAAAGCAGGTGTCAAATAAAACGGAAGGGCGGGGGCCCTGGGTGGCTCAGTGGGTTGAGCATCTGACCTCGGCTCAGGCCATGATCTCATGGTTTGTGAGTTCAAGCCCTGCCTTAGGCTCCCTGCTGTCAGCATGGAGCTTGCTTTGGATCATCCGTCTCTCTCTGCCCCTCCCATGCTCCCTCTCTCTCAAAAATAAACATTAAAAGAATTTAAAAATAGATTAGAAAGGGATCTGCTCATGTATCACAAAGTATATGTTTTGTTACATTTTAATAAACATTTTCCTCCCATACATTTTCCCACCCTCCATTTGGTTAATACTGTTTTTTTATGGGCAAATGTGGTCTGCAAACTTGATGCTATTCCCTCTTTTCTTTTCTTTTCTTTCCTTTTCTTCCCCTAAGCTTCTTGCTTCCTTTCCACGTCACGGCCTGGCATGCAAATACTCAGGGAGTAGATTGTGTTCATGCATTCTTTGTTCCTCATGGATCTCACCTCAATCAGGCACATTCTCATAAATAAAAATATGCAATTTTGAAACTCCATTCCCCAGAGAATCCGTGGAGAAGATGTGGAACGAACCGCTTCCTGTTTCCCACCTAGAAGGGCGTTCTTCAGTTCTACTCCGATTGATTCGCTCACACTGATGAGGCAAGTGCTGACTTTCGAGCTAAAAACAGGGCTAGCGACTGTGACCGCGCGGTGGTGTGGAGGGGGAGGTGTTCCGTGCGCTGCTGAGGAGGAGGAAAACCGGGCCCATGGCTTCTGCAAGCGAATGCAGCTGAGTATGAACTTTTTAAAAATGTTTTTATTTATTTTTGAGAGAGAGACAGCGTGAGCAGGGGAGGATCAGAGAGAGAAGGAGTCGCAGGATCTGAAGACAGGCTCCAGGCTCTGAGCTAGCTGTCGGCACAGAGCCTGACACGGGGCTCGAACCCACGAACTGTGAGATCATGACCTGAGCCGAAGTCGGACACTTAACTGACTGAGCCTCCCAGGCACCCCAAATTTTGTTTTTGATAGGGTGTGAATAGCCCTCTGCTGTTATGTGACTCTAAGCTACCTCTGATAGTTCACCTGAGACACTCAACATGAGTTGTAGGACCACAGCCGCTCACAGGGTTAAGGACCCCGGCCAGATACTGAGCCAATCCACTGCCAGAGTAATCTAGGTGTGTAATAAAATGCCTATACCCCCAATCTGACAATATATATCAAGAGCTTCCTTGCAAGGTTGTTTCTTGGCTGGACTGGGTTCCTGTGGCTCAGATACTAGTCTGTTGGGTGAGTTAAGTGTTACCCTTCCTCCAAAGATAACCATTTGCATTGGTGGCTGGAATACCGAGATGTGGATTTGGGCAGGGTTCGGAGATGTACCAAGGGTTTACTTAGGGTTGGAGGAGACTTTGGAAGGGAGGGGAAGACTTCATTGAATGCCAAAGATATAAATCATGCCTAGTGGGGGGGGGAGGGGGAGGGGGTGTAGACTGTATTGCAGGAAATGGCCATGGGGCCCTGGAGATGGAACTCACCCAGAGGAGGGGTTTCGAACAGGACAGAGTTCACACCCAGAAGGAAGTGTTAGCTCCCAGGACTCAGTGGACCTTGCTCCAACCTGTACTATTATAGATTTTGGTAAAACAACTAGGCGTATATGAACTAAAGAGCTAAAACATTCAAGGCTTAAGCAACTCTTGTGTTGAGATCCCACTCAAGGAGTAAAATGGTCTCTGAGTTAGGCACCCCCTCCCCCCCAGATGCGCTCAGCCTTACTGCATCCCAGGCCTCGGTGTATTGTTCAACTTCCCTGACAAAGTGGCCCCTGGGAACTCTGAACTGTTCCCATAGTCTCAAAGCCCTTGCCATTTGCTGCCATCCTTGGTGGGGTGGAGGGTGGGAGAGAGACATCTGGAGATAGGTATGGGCAGGGGTTGTGGCCTGAGCTCGCTTCTCCTACAGCTTTTGGGACTCAGGTCATACTCTACCAACTCATGGGAGCCCTGGGTGTTCCAGCGACTGTCTACCGGCAGCAGGGGACGTACCTCGGAGGACAGGGGAGGTGTGAGCCACGGGACAAACTTTGACCAGCAAGAGACAGAAGATAGGAAAGAGTCTGCAGGACAAATTTATTTCCTTCTCACTCCCACCTCCTGGCTGTTCTAAGACACAGCAACTCAAAATAGTGTGTCCAGAAATATCCCACCGTCCCAAGAAATAAACTAGGCTTCAGATCTATAACCGGCTGGATAACACGCCACCTTGTATTTGCCTCCCTCCTTCCTCCCTTCCTTCCTTCCTCCCTTCTTTCCTTCCTTCCTTCCCTTTTGTACTCAGTCCCAATTCCCTGCAATGACAGTCCCCAAGGCACTAGCATGTCACTCAGGTTGTTTTTTAGAGAACCCAGGCTAACACAGAATGCAAAACAAACACACCAACAAAATGTTGGATTGGTTGAAAGTTACAACGGAGGCAACGATACGGAAGAAATAAACGTGGGGGCGTTCAGTGTGTTTAGGAGTCATAACATCAAGGACAGTGGATCTGGACTCTGGACCTATCCTGAAGCTGGGATGAAAGTTTGAGGGTTGGAGGTAAAGCGTGGTCATGGAACTGTGTCTCTAGAAGGTACATATCCTGTTCTCAAGCAGGTGGTAACAGGTAGTCAAGTATAAGGACTTTTTTCATGGAAATATACATGTCTATACTCCAGACACTACAGAAATATTTTGGGTGAGAGTCTCACGTAAGGGGTGAAATTATTCTCTGCATCAAGCCTTTATAGCAACAAGTGCCCATAAGAAGCGATCACCCAGGCAGCGAACATGATGAGAATTACCAGAGTTTTTGGCTACAACCTTGGAAGCCAGTGCTTTATGTTATACATAGACACATCGCACATATACATTCACATTGTTTCATTCTGATCACAGCCCGGGGGAGCGGACGTGATTCTCATCCCCGTTTTACAGATCAGAAATAAGAAATTTAAGTGAGGAAAAGTGCTTTGTTCCAACTTATGTAGATTCAGGGCTCGAACCACCCTGATGCTCTTTGGCTCAAAATCCCAGCTATGATTTTGAAGGAACCGGGGAGCTAAACTTTACTAGAGAGTCAAAAATGATTTTAGCTAGTTAGTGCCTCTACTTTAGGTAATGAATGGAGACAAGAGGGAAATTATTCAGAAGTCGAGGGAATTGAGACCCTTCTAAAATTATGCCAGGTAAAGTAATCTGTGTTTGTATCAGAGACCTATAATTTATGTAAATCCACATACATCTTTTTCAGATTCTGCATAAATTGGGGACCGTGTGGCGTGTTGTGGAATTCAATGTATTTGTATGTGTTCGACACACTGTATAATTGACTCAATTATCCATGTGGGGATTATTCACTTTTAATTTGCAATCTGGCTTCTCCTTTCAGTTAGGATGTTTTTGGCCTGCTCTAGGAATGCCAACTAATTTAAATAATAATTTAAGTAAAACATAATTAGGTAAGAAAATTAAATTCAGTCTTTTGCCAGCTCCTGAAGATTCTACAGCTGAAATGGGACTCTAATTCACTCGCTATTTTTTTTTTTCATTCTCCAGTGCTATTTTACTACCACAGGATTTTATTGCTTTCCATAGATTATTGCAATAGTTCCCTGTTTGACTTTCCTGCTTTCCTCTTTCCAATCCAATCCTCATTCTGCTGAGAATAATCTTCAAAAGACCAAAAACCACACACACACACACACACACACACACACACACAACCAGTAGCAGCTCTCATCACAAAAATTTCTTCACTGCAAGACATTAATGACTGCCCATTTCTCACCAGCTCAAGTGCACATGCCATAATCTATCATTGAGAACTTCATCAGGAAGTTTTCCTGATCTAATGCTTTACCACACTTCCCACCACTAAACCCCTTTAATGCACTACGTGTTTTTCTCTAAGGCAACAAAGATATTTGTGACCCCATGTTGAATCCCTGCTCAACTGTGAGATTCTAAGGAGCAGTTTCTGTGGGGATGCGTCTCCCCTATTAAGTACCTACCTCAGTGTCGGACCCCAAAGGGGAGCAATAAAACTTGTCCAATGAACTGCTGGCAAACCTTGAGGGCAGGAATTTTGGTCTTTTGCATCCCAAGCGCCTAGCCTGCGGTGTCTGGCACACAACAGGCGCTCAATAAATACATGAAGGGACGAAGGTACATACTGCAAGCTCTGTGGGGTGCCCTGCAGAGTTCCAGGGAGGCAGAAACTGGGGGGCTGATGCACAGTGCCTAGGCTGGAGCTGGTGGCACAGACTTCAATGCGGGATTCTGTGTGACACCACCCCCAACCCAGACTGCTTTGGGGGAGAGTGTTCTCATGCCCGCCCCCTCGCAGCGCAGGTCAGACGCTGGCTGGAGTGGGTGTTCAAACTTTGTTAAAAAAATGTGTATATACACGTACACACACCTAAATTGATGCTTATTCACACTCTATAAAAATACGCACACAACCATATCTGGACTGTGCATGTCCACTCATGCTCGTACGCTTTTGATAAATATCATACAGTACCATACTGTATTTTCCTAATAACATTTCCATTTCTCTAGCTTACTTTAGCGCATTTTATTGTAATAATACAGCGCGTAAAAAATATACAAAATACAAACCACGATTGTGTTATCAGTAAGGCATCTGGTCAACAGGAGGCTATTAGTACTGAAGGTTTCGGGACATCAAAAGTTACAGGTGGAATCGACTTACGGCGGAGAGGCACCCTTGACCTCCAGGTGTTCAAGGGTCAACTTTGCTTATATAATAAGTAGATAGACAAACATAAGTATATATATACATATAAATATATATATACACTTATAAACATAAGTATATATATATACTTATAAACACAAGTATATATATATGTATAATATATACATATATTATACATATATATATACTTATAAATATAAGTAGATAGATAGTTAAATATAAATAAGTTAATATGTGAACAGGGTTAAGGCCGAACACTGTGAGGGTCACGAGAGGGGAAAGACGCTCCCTTGGCCCTGAAGGACCGCAAGAGACGGTCCGGAGCGCGAAGCTGAGGGGCTTGGGCCTTGCGGCGTTCCGTAGGCCCGCTGCTGGGCGGCAGCCAGCTGACCGGCGGCGGCTGGGCGTGGGAGCCTCAAAGATGGCGGCCACCACGGCGCTCCTCCTGCCGGAGAGCCCCAGGTAGTCGCCATGGGTGGCGTGGACCGGGCCGACGCGAGGACGCCCCTGCCAGCTGTCGCCTTTGCTCTGAAGCGGAGCGGGCGCGGGGCTGGCGACATCGCGGGGCGGCCCTGCAGGAGTGCGGGGGGCCGTGGGTGTCTCGCCTTCTCGGTGGTTCACTTACGTGGGGTTACAGAGCGCCTGACAGCTGGGGTCAGGACGGTGTGTGGCGTGTGTCACCGTTCCCAGGGCCTGGACCACAAGGATCCAAGCCAGCCTGGAGTCGTGCTGAAGCACGGGGAAGGCTATGCAGTTTCTGTTTCCAACTCTCCGTCAGGCCTGATTATGAGCAAGGCTCCCGTTAGTGCTGGAAGGTCCTTAATTCCTAACACGTGTCAGTATCCCTTTTCAATCAAGATAGACTAAGCCCCGGTTTGGGCTAGTAACGGGATCTAAGCAGAATTGGGCAACGTTGCTTTTTATTTCATTTTTAAATTTATTTTTAGTTCACTCCTACTTACAGTTGGTAAGTTAGGCTGTCCAGGGTGGTGATATAAAGTTCTGTCTTAAAATACAGTTATTGAAGTAGAAATGATTCCCATTTCGTGAAAAATAAGTAATAGTGCAGGTAGTGTACTGATGTAGAAAAATTGGAAAGCAGCAGCTTCCTTGTGCCTGAATTGGGCAGGAAACTTGAAGAAGAGTTGTCCTTTTAAAGTTTTTTCCCCTTCTTCCTGGATTCCTAGAGTTCTGACAAGGAGTTCCTCTATCAGTGTCCTATTTAAGACCCGCCACATCAGTACCCGTATTTAGTATGGTGCAGTAGAATTGCTCTTATCAACATAAGTTAAAGTTGATTTTTATAGGAGAAGCAGAGTTTCAAAACAACTGTGTACTGTTACCCAAGTGATTTTATATGTCATATATATATTCCATTGTCTGCCATGCAGTATTCCTTTGTTTTTTTGTATTTTGGTGTAACTTCCACTTTCCTCCTTCCTCTCTTTTCATAGTTCCACTGTGGGTTAAATGGATATTAAATATTTACTGCAGCATTAATGCCATTCCCCACAGAGTGCAAGCTTCCCCTACTAGTTGTGCCTTGCCCCAAAAAGAGAGAAACTGCCAAATAGACTTTTTCAACACAAGTGCTTTTCGGGAGGCCTTTTTTATGGCAGTGTCCTGCCTCTTTTGCTGGCCATCGTCTGTTTTTGTTTATAGCCGTCAGAGTTGTTGAAGTGGAAACTTAGAGACACCTCTAATTGTAAACAAGCATGCTAATAGCAAGTACAGTTCCACCTGGAAAACTCACTTGAAATTTTTGTTTTACAAATTTATTTAGCATGAAAAAAGCAGTGTCGCTGATAAATGCAATAGATATAGGAAGATTTCCACGCTTGCTCACCCGAATTCTTCAAAAACTTCACCTGAAGGTTTGTATTTTTGCATTTCTATAGTTGATAATAACTTTCTTGTGATTGCATTGAAACTCTTTATTTGTGCCTGAAAAACTTTTTGCAAAGTATAGCGTTCCTCTGTGTGTCCTAGGGAACAGAGGCTCTGTACAAAATTTTGTAATGTCCCGTGGTCAAAAGTTTGAGAAACGCTGCCTTCTTTAAAGGTAATCTTTTTTATTATGGAAGTTTGATATATTTTTTCAGAGTATATTTTATGATAGTGTTTACAATAAATATTTAAGGGTGAATATGGTGTGCAAAATTTTTGAACATGTTTGACCTTGCAACTGATGTATCATGGTATGTATTTTGGGACTCTGTTTCCATGTAACATGCTTTGGGAAAATTCTGATTTTGTTCTTCCTCTTAAAAATAATGCTGTGGTTTTCCTATCACCCATTTTATCTTTCCTCTAATCTGTCTCTTCCACTTTTATTTCAAGGCTGTGGTTATTTTGGACAGACTGATGTTTACTGATTCACTGCTTGGTCACTAATATAAGATAACTTCTTTATCAGGTTATTAAGAATTTAATTCCATCTGACACATGTTTATGGAGCACCTAGTAACTGCTCTACTTGGTGGCACCCGGCATCACCATTACATGGGAATTAAATGGACTCTTTTTTTAAAATTAGTTTTTATTTTAAATTCCACTTAAGTGTGATATTAGTTTTAGGTGTAGAACATAGTGATTCATCACTTCCATATTTCACCTGAAGAGCCTGGACTCTCTTCTCTTGTTTTCCTCGGAAGCCAGCCCACTTCCAAGTCCCTTCTCCTCTGAAGTGTCTCTCAAATCCAGGTTCTCTTCATAGCTCAGATCCTTATTATCCTTGCCTTAGATTACAATAACTGCCTTGAAACTGATAATCTCTACCTGAAGTCTATTCTCTCCTGTCATTTCTTCTTAATGCTAGTCCATTCATCTCTACAAATATTTTTTCCTAAAAAAAAAAAAAAAGGATTTGAGCATATCTTTACAGTGTTTAAAGCCGTCATTGTCTTCCCATTGCTTCATGGGAAAAAGTTCAAAATCTTTAGCGTTGTATTGAAATCACATTATAATAACATTATAGTATGATCACAGGCTTTATTTTCCCAATTTGAAAGTGCTCTAGTCACACTGAACTGTGCTCTTATACTGGAACAGACCATGAACTTTTCCAGCTTTGTTTCGTGCATATACTCTTTCCCTAACCTGCAGTGTCTTTTTTCCTTTCTTTATTGAATAGACAGCATGTTTCAAGGATTTTGCCATCTCACAGCAGTTTGTTTTCTGTGCTTCTAAAACAGTCGGTTCATTGTCATCTCATTTTAGTCCTGCAGTGTAAGTATTTATTTTATGATGACAAGGTCTTTCGCTGACCTTGAATACCTTGAGTATCACGTCTTACTCACCTTTATATTTCCCATGCCGAATACACTTACAGTAGCTATTATTGCAGTTAATTCTTATCCTTGCATGGGAAACACAAAACAAATGCAGGTCCTCTTAATTCCTGGCAATAAGGAATTTGTGATGTAGATGCAGAGACAGGAGGAGCCACCGTAACGATATAATAGCAGCTACATTCTGTAGGGTTTGTGATTCACAGGTACGTTGCCACTCTCTCTGGCAGTGTTCTAATAGCTTTGTGTTGTTAATTCATCTGATCCTTACAGCAACTTTTGGAAGTAGGTACTATTGTCATCCTTGTTTCATCCAAGACAAAACTGAATTAGAGACCAGTTAAATAATTTGTCCATGATCACACACCTAACTAGTAAGCAGCCCGGTTCCAGAATCCATCTCTTTAATCCATCCTTGTTTATTATAGTAAACCTCAGGAAAGAGTACAAAACAGTGTATAAGTTAGTCCAAAAGCGAATGATGTAGGTAATCAGTCCAGAAGTTTTGCTGTGATTCCCTGAGCTGGTGGCTGTCGTCTCAAACTTACAAAACAATGGGGAAAAAAAACCCCCTCTCTAATGCGTCTTTTGTTCTTTATGGTGAGGGAGGAGAGGACATTTGCAGAAAAATGGTGATAGGTAGTTTGTCTTTGACCCTCTTAGTCATTTCTGGAGTTGCGAGTAAGTTAGTGTCTATCTTAGAGTAAGTGGGTGGCTGGAGCATTTCACAGAGGTGCTTGGATGCTCTGCCAGCATTGGGAGGGGAGCAGACTTGAGAAGGTGTGGTTGTTGACAGCTGAAGCAGTTGAGAACAGAAACATATGCAGGTGATAACTTTGCCAGCTAAGATAGAAAGCAAAGGTGCAATTTATTTTTTTCTGGACAGTTGCAGGGAATGTTCTTCTAGAGGGACTCCTATTGTGGTAAGAGTTCCTAGCGAGTAAAGTTTGCAGTGATATTCAGGATCTGCCAGATTTCTTTTGTGTGCTCTTGGTCTGTTCAGTTGGCCATTGCCTTGAGACAAGCAGAGCCCTTAAAGCAGCGAAACCTGATGCGGGTGGATAGGTGAAGAGTTTAAGGGGTTGGCTTGCTCTTCTAAATGTTATCAGCTTGACACTCTAATTTGTTTATGGGCTTTGTCCAGACTGGTTCCTTGGAATCCCTACTTGGAATAAACATAGAAGCGTTAAGTATGGATTATAGGTGTGCCTAAGCATGGGTCTGGGGGTCCTCTTCGAACTGGTCATCCTCCTGGCTCATCCTAGGGTATAGAAATACATGGGAAGGTTGTTAGTGTGTGGAGGGCCCTGCATGGCTTGCCCCATCCAGCATGCTAACAGCGTCTGCACTGGGAAACCCTGGCAGAAGTGAGATTAGGGACTTAGAAATAACAATTTATAGCCTCTAAGTTAAAAGAAAAAAACCCCAGCTGTCACAACTCATGTGAGTAAAAAACTCACATACTTTGCTCCACTGGGGAGACTTGAGGTCATCACACCAAGCCTCTTGGTCCAGCTGTGTTTTATGTCTAATTCTGACAGACCAGCAATCTGGATCCCTGGCTGTGGCAGACTGGAAATAGCAAACTGGGGAGTGAAGGTGGTGCTGTGATGGGCGTGGAGGCAGTTTCAAGAACTGATTTATAACAATGGGACACAAGAAATGTAAATGCCCAGAAATCTGAGGGTGGTTTTTTTTTTTTTTCCTGAAGTGAAAAATCATTAGTGTATCTTAGGGGTTCTTTGCAGAATTGTACACAGAATTCTGATGCTCATAACTGTGACCTGACTCATCATAGGAAATTAGTTTAAGCCAATATACTTTGTTTACAAAAGTCTAGAATGGGTGTTATACATTTTAGAAAATTTGCTTTCATAAATTGGAAAAAAATTGTTTTATTTGATAGATTCACTTGTGGAACCTCTGTATTTCCTCATTATGGCAGAGAAGTCTCAGCATATTAACTAAAGGACAGTCACGAATGTGAATCCCCGCCTATAGAAATGCCCAAGAATTTTTCTTGGCAACTATAATGTATGCAGGGTGCTACTGGCATTTAATGCCTGGGACTCTAAGTGTCCTGTGTGCAGGAGAGTCTGTGCAAAGTATTGGCCTCACTGATACGGATAAAAAAGAAGAGGGTAGTTCATCTCTGAAACTACACTTATTTTGTAGTTAATATAAGGTGGAGGTCTTACAAATGGGTTTATTGGGTAAGAATGATATATATACTCTTGAAATTATAGTATTTGCAAAATACTAGTACTATGTGTTTTTCCATTGAAGTGTTTGTGCGTAAGACAGTGAATGTGAGTCAGAGCTTGGGCTCTGGACAGCAGGTCTGTCTGTAGATCCATGCTCTGGGGTTGTTTTTGTTTTTGTTTTTGTTTTTTGAGAGAGAGAGAAAGAGAGAGAACATGAGCAGAGGAGAAGGACAGAGAGGGAGAGAATGTCAGGCAGGCTCCATGCTCAGTGCAGAGCCCAACAAGAGCCTCCATCTCACAACCATGAGTTCATTGACCTGAGCCGAAATCAAGAGTCAGACACTTAACTGCCTGAGCCACCCAGGTGCCCCCCACCCATGCTCTGAGTATTTAAAACCTAATTGCTTTCATAATTACTTAGATAATATACTATCTTTATAGAGTAGAAGACGTCTTTAATTTTTTAAGGAATGTGACCTGATTTCAACTATATATAAAACTGAAGTTGGTTCACTCATCATGCATGTTAAGAAAATGAATTCTTCAAAAAAGATAAAAAAGGAAAAGACAATTTGGACAAATGGACTTTTTTAATTTGCTTTTTTTTGTAGCCTTCTCGTTCAGAATTCTTAGAGCACTAAAATTAAGCATCTTAGTAACTAATTATAAATTTCATGAGTAGTTTATGAGTAAGTTTTTGTTTTAAGAAATTTACATAGTTGGCTATTATAATGTATGACATAATGCCCCCTTTGTTGACTCCTTCCTTCCATCTTAATTCTCTCTTGCATTCATTATTTATTGCTGATTTACAAATTACCCCAAAGCTTAGCACCTTAAAACAAAAATAAACATTTATTATACTCACCGTTCCTGGAGGTCAAGAATGTGGGAGAGTCCTGACTGGGTGGCTCTGGCTTGGACTTCTCAGGAAGTTGCAGCCAGGTGCTGTTGGGGCTGCTGTTAATCTGAAGGTTTGGCTGAGGTTGGAGGATTTCCTTCCAACATGACTACCGGGGGGAGGCTCAGTTCCTTGCTGCACAGGCCTTTCCTCCCGACATGGAGGGAGCTTCTTCCAGAACCAGTGATCCAAGGGAGGGAGGTGCTGTCCTTTTTGTGACCTCACGTTCGATGTCACATTGCTTCACTTGTACTATATTCTCCTTGTTAGTAGTAAGTCCCTCTGTCTGGATCACATTCAGGGGTAAGAAACGAGGCTCCATCCTTTGAAGGGAGGAGTGCGACAGAGTTTTCAGATACAATAAAACCACCACACCTCCTCAGAGGTAGCCTTTGTTACCAATTTGGTTTTTATTCTAGATTCTTTTCTGTGTGTTAATAAATACAGATCTGAATAAAGGTGCATACACATACACAGAGAAATGTGCAGTTCGTCTGTGTGTTTTTCTGCAGGTGGCATCATACTGTACTTATTTTCCTGTTGTTTATCTTTTTCACTTGCCACTTTTTTAAGAGACCTTTCCACGTCACTTCGTATAGCACTGCCTTATATTCTTCATGTGTCTTTCCTTTCGCTTGTGTATGTGTATTTATGGCATATGTTCTTTAAATATGTAGAAAATTTAACATTCACTTTCCATTTTATTTATTTATTAAAAAATTTTATGTTTAATTATTTTTGAAGGAGAGAGACAGATTCGAGTGGGAGAGGGACAGAAGAGAGGGAGACACGGAATCCGAAGAGGCTCCAGGCTCTGAACTGTCAGCACAGAACCTGACGTGGGGCTCGAACTCACAAGCTGTGAGATCACAACCAGAGCTGAAGTCAGATGCTCAATTGTCCAAGCCACCCAGGCACCCCTTATATTTTTTAAGTTTATTTATTTATTTTGAGAGAGGGAGAGAGAATGAGCGGGGTAGGGGGGTGGAGCAGGGAGCAGAGGGAGAGAGGCAGAGAGAATCCCAAGCAGACTCTGTGCTGTCGATACAGAGCCTGACACAGGGGCTCCATCTCACGAACTGTGAGATCACGGCCTGAGCTGAAATCCAGAGTCAGACACACAACCGACTGAACCACCCTGGTACCCCCCAAACCACTTTATTAATATAATGCCCTTAGAAATCTTGAGAATGTTTCTCTTTTTCTTTTTTTTTTTTTTTGCTGTATTTTTTTATTTTTAGAAATCTCCCTTCCTTGTACATACTGGGGACATTGAAAGTTTATTTTTGTACCTCCTCAATCACTATTATTATTTTGTGAAAACAGCCTATTTGGCATATGTTCAAAGGCATCAGATGGACTAACTTGGAAGTGAAATTATAATATCCATTGAACTTAATACAACATGTGGTTCAGAGATTATATACATGTCTTACTGTTACATTCCTCTCATTGATGAAATCTGGTCCTGCATCGGTCATTATTTCAGGAAGTGTATGGAACTTCTGAATTTTCTCTATATTGCTGTTTGGGAGAGGCAGCCATAGGGAGAGTTGTCTTTAGTATGTGTGGATAACATAGGTATTTTAATTTTATTTTATTTTAATTAATTTATTTCAATTAACTTATTTTTAAAGGAGTTCTTTTTATTTTAAAGTTGTTCTAGGGGCGCTTGGGTGGCTCAGTTGGGTAAGCATCTCACTTTGGCTCAGGTCATGATCTCATGATCTGTGAGTTCAAGCCCTGTATCAGACTCTGTGCTGACAGCTCAGAGCATGGAGCCTGCTTCCAATTCTGTGTCTCCCTCTCTCTCTGCCCTTTCTCCACTCATGCTCAGTCTCTTTCTGCCTCAAAAATAAATAAACACTAAAACATTTTTTTAAAAGATAACGTTGTTCTAGTGGTATACAGTTTTCCTACTGAATCGACCCATGTCTTTAGATGAAAGAGATTATTTTGGATGTGAAAGAAAGACTTTTGAGAGGTTCTTTACAGACAGCTGTCTTCTTTCATGTGTAAAATTAAAATTAAAATTAATGTGTATAATGTGTCGGTTTTGGAAAATATGTATGAACATAATAAAAAGAGACCTAATTTCTTGCTTTATGTATGCTCTTGTAATAACCCACATTTTTGCAGAACTCATCAAAATGAAAATTACATGAGTAAGTATTTGTTTTTCTTCATCTCAAGTATTGTGTACTCGAGGACCTGAACTGACTTTCTCTGTAGCATGTAATAGATACTCAGTAAGTGTATTTGAATGTGGAGGATGGAGATTACTGTTTAGTATTAACATTTTGGGGTTTGGCCATCTAGTATTGTTTTCTCTAGCTGTCCATTTCTTTTGACATTTACTAATAGTTTCTACTGCTTATAAATCATAGAACTTAAAGTAATGTTTTTTTAAATAATTTATTTTAAATGAGCTTCATTTGGCATGATCCACATAATGAATTGTGCTGTGATTTTGAGTTGTTGCAGTTTACAAACATCAGATTGTTTTACCCTGGATTCACTTTTTCTTAACATTTCTCATCCATGTGTGAGTAAGTGAATCTTGAGACGCCTTCCTGTCTGGTGTTTAAGTTTTGAATACCTGGATGTGTGCTAATAGCTTGCTTCTTGTGTTGCAGGCTGAGAACAGTTTCAGTGAGGAAGAAGAAGAAAAGCTTCAGGCTGCGTTTTCTCTGGAGAAACAAGATCTTCACCTAGTTCTTGAGACCATATCCTTTATTTTAGAACAGGTATTTTTATTGTCCCAAACCTCCTAACCATGCTTTCTTTTACTGCAGATTTGTATTGCTATGAGAACTATCACTTTTTATAAATTTATTTACTTTTTCATTAAAATTATTTTTAACTTTATTTATATTAAGAGAGAGAGAGGAAGCACAGGCATGAGTGCGAGCTAGGGGGAGGGATGGAGTGAGAGGAGAGAGAGAATTCTGTGCAGGCTGTCCGCGCAAAGCCCCATGTGGGGCTCAAACCCACGAACCGTGAGATCATGACCTGGGCCTAAATCAAAAGTCGGACGCTTAACCGACTGAGCCACCTAGGAGCTCCCCATTACTTTTTATCTTTTCTTAAAAAGGATACAGATGGAAGCTGTGAATATATTGTACTTGAGAATTTTAAAGTAGTAAAAATATTTGAATGTATAGTTTTCCCCTACCATATTGCATTCTATAAAGGAATCTAAATGCTGAGTACCGTGAGTAAAGTATTTAACAATGTGAATCAAGACTTCATTGACACGAGACAGGTATAAAACATTTTAATTCATTGTTACTAGGCATAATAACTTGGAGAAATGAGCCCATTTTATTTAAGAAATTTAATAAATGATTTTGGGGGGATTAATTTGATGAGGACGATAAAACATTTAGAAAAGAAGTAATTGTCAGAGGACTTTGTGTCATACAGTTTCTTCCTGCTGAAGTGCCGTTGCGTCCTGTGTTTTCAGCCATTAAGTTTGGCTCAAGCTGTATCTCCTTTCACCGTGGCCTTGCCCTTGCCCTGGGCAGACTTGCCCTTACTTGGATCCCTTTTACCCGTGGCTCCTCAGGGAGGAGCACATCGCTAGTCTGTCATTCATGTGTGTCCGCCTTCACGAGGTTTGGAATTTGTGAGGGACCCGTCATATTTTTAGTTCATCTTCTATAAACCTAGCACATTGCTGGGCTTAAAATAGATTTTCCATAAATTCCTGTTGGTTGACTTCATAGAATACTTGTGAAATAAAAGTTTAAGTAGTACGATAGCTGGATCTCCAACCTGAAGAGACAAAAGATTTGACTGATTAATCTGTTTTTTTAATGTGAGCTGTAATATTTTGTTATTACTACATACTCTCTTTTATCTGGAAAATAAAACTCCTAAGGTACACATAAGCTGTCTTATTCTCCAATAAACATCCTGACGACATAAAAAATAAAATAACATAAAATAAATAAACGGCACATGGACATTCTAGCGAACAGATACGGCCAGGAAGGCGGGCGCCCAGACGTCCCCTGCAGACAGCCTCATGCAGGTTACAGGCGGCAGGGTGCCCGTGGCCGCGAGCCCTGGGGAATCTCCAGTAGAAGGGTCCTCGCGTGGGGCCGGCATCGTGGCCTTCATGAGAGCGTCGTTCCAGAGTGAGGTGAGGAAATAGAATAGACATTGTTAAAAATGTTTTATTTTTACGTGTTGACAATATTTTATGATCTATGTTTACAATAGTTGTTGTATATGTTTACAATGTTTTATTATATATGACTTAGGAAGTTGGTAGACGAAGGTGGTTTTGAGAAAGTGCTTCCTGGAAAAAGTTTGTTAGTTGGGAAGTGAAACCATTTGTACGTTTCTTTGAAACAGTTAAGCGAAATAAGGAAATGATAGTTTATTTGCTTACATTATTTATTTATTTCGTAATCTCTACACCCAGCGTGGGGCTCACCCTCCCGACCCCGAGATCAAAAGGTGCACACTCCTCCAGCTGAGCCAGCCAGGCACCCCAGAAGTGATATTTTAAATTGGGTACCATTTACGTAACTGACGTAAAGAAATTTTTCTATTAAGTGGATTTAGGGTTACTTAGGACACAGGCGAAAAAGGGAAGGTGTAGCCTGAATAATTTAAATTAGGCGACTTAACCCTGCATCTCCTTGTTGTGTATATTATTATTGGTAAATAGATATAAAACACAGGATGCCTGGGTGGCTCTGTCGGTTAAGTATCTGACTTTGGCTCATGTCATGATCCTGTGTTTCATGGGTTGGAGCCCCGCGTTGGGCTCTGTGCCGACAGCCCGGAGCCTGCTTTGGATTCTGTGACCCCCCTGTCTCTGCTCCTCCCCTGCTCACGCTCATTCTCTCAGTCTTTTTCAAAGAATAAATAAACATTAAAAAAAAATAAAACATTTCCGATAGAAATAGGAGATTTTTTTTGTTGATTTAAATCATTTAAAGGTCGTCCTGTATTTGCTGTAATTCAGGGTGTCCGTGTGAACACGAGGCACGTGGGTAACGCTTGTTCTCCCGCGACCAGGCGGCGTATCACCACGTGAAGCCTGCGGCTCTGCAGCAGCAGCTCGAGAACATTCACCTCAGACAAGACAAAGCAGCAGCGTTCGGCAGTGCTTGGTCTTCTATGGGTCCAGAAACGGTTGAAAAATTCAGACAGAGGATTCTTGCTCCCCACAAGGTATAGGATTATACTACCCCAGCGGTACTTTCCAGTAAGAGTGGCAAAAATTGTTGTACCGGAAGGGTTTTCAAGGTGGTCGTGTTTTGTAGAAAGGTTGTTGGGCAAAAGAAAGAATAAATTCACTGTGTCTTTAAGATTATTTCTGTACATATTGGCCACCACGGTGTGATTTAATTTTACTTGCTGGTTTAAAATGTGTCTCTAACTTCAGAATAGGAATGAGACAGTCTTTTTTCCTTTTTTTTTTTAAACTTGGGCAGAATTGGTTATTCCTGTTAATGGTATACCTGTATGTAAGTCTTACTATATTTTTACTGAATCACGTAATTGTGCGTGTGCGTGTGTGTGTGTGTGTGTGTGTATTTGTGCCTAGCAAATGAACTCAATATTTGTGCAAATAGTGGAAAAGGGGACACTGTGGGACAAATAGAAAATAATAGCAGTGTTTTGAAGTTGTTAGTAGAGGTGAAGATAATCACACAGATTGTGACCTTTTTTAATTTTTTTTTTTTTTTGGAACCCTCTGGATATATTTTTTATTTGCTTTGTGTTTTATGTTGTTAAGGGGAAAAATGCTGCCCAATTTGTGTTTCTTTTTTTTCTTTTTTTAAAATTTATAGTTTATTGTCAAATTGGTTTCCATATAACACCCAATGCTTTTCCCCACAAGTACCCTCCTCCATGACCATCACCCCCTTCCCCTTCCCTCTCCCCCTTCAGTCCTCAGTTTGTTTTCAGTATTCAAGAGTCTTTCATGATTTGCCTCCCTCCCTCTCCCTAACTTTTTCCCCCTTCCCCTCCCCATGGTCCCCTGTTAGGTTTCTCCTGTTAGACCTTATGAGTGCAAACATATGGTATCTGTCCTTCTCCGCCTGACTTATTTCGCTTAGCATGACACCCTTGAGGTCCATCCACTTTGCTACAAATGGCCAGATTTCATTCTTTCTCATTGCCGTGTAGTACTCCATTGTATGGATAAACCACATCTTCTTGATCCACTCCTCAGGTGATGGACGTTTAGGCTCTTTCCATGATTTGGCTATACTGTTGACAGTGCTGCTATGTACACTGTGACATTTTTTCTAATAGTAGGTTGTGTTTCATCACTGACTTTCAGATTTACAGCCTGCTGTATTCCTGGGGTCAGTCTCATAGATTGTTGCTTATCCTGCTTTTTATATGTTGCGGTTTGATTTGCTAATGTTTTCTTAAAAATGTTTCCATCTTTGTTCATGAGGGTTATTGGTCTATAGCTTTCTTGTGGTGTCTTTGGTGATACCAGGATGAAACTGGCATTGGAAAACGAGCTGGGACATGTTCCCCCTCCTCTTCCATTTTCTGTAAGAATTTGTGAAGGATTGGTATGAGTTTACATTTTGCCAGCACTATCCGAGAGTTCCAGTGCCTCGTCAGCACTCAGTATTGTCAGTTTTAAAAAACAGTTCTTAAAAAACATTTTTACTTATTTTTGAGAGAGAGAGAGAATGAGAGTGAGCACTAGCAAGGGAGGAACAGAGAGAGAGGGAGACGCAGAATCTGAAGCAACTCCAGGCTCTGAGCTCTCAGCACAGAGCCTGACATGAGGCTTGAACTCAAGAACCATGAAATCATGACCTGAGTGGAGGTTGGACATTTAACTGATTGAGCCACCCAGATGCCCCACACTTTTTTTTTTAAATGTTTATTTTTGAGAGAGAGAGAGAGAGAGAGAGAGAGAGAGAGAGAGAGGGAGAGCACAAGTGGGGGAGGGGCAGAGAGAGGGGAACAGAGCGTTGGAAGCAGGCTTCATGCTGACAGCACAGAGCCTGATGCTGGGCTTGAACTCATGAACTGTGAGACCATAACCTGAGCTTAAGTCAGATACTCAACCGACGGAGCCACCCAGGTGCTTCATTGTCACTTGTTTTTTTTTTTTTTTTTAATCAAAGCTATTCTCTTAGGTTTATAGTGATACTTTGTGTTTTTAATTTGCGTTTTCCTAATAACAGATTATATGATCTCTTTATGTGCTTACTTGACCCCGTATATCTTCATTGGTAGAATATGTGTTCACATCTTTCGCCTAATTGTATTTCTACATAGTGAAAGATGAGGAAGTTCCATTATTTAAAGGAACTGTAATTTAAAGGATAGTCTCAGGAGTAAACCCCAGCAGATGGAAATGCGTGGGAATTTTTTTGTTCTGGGTTGTTAAAATGTGTGGACAGTGTTTGTTATCTTTCTGTTGACTTTCCTGAGTTCTTTATGTATTACTCTAGGCGTGTGTCCTTTCTCACATGTGATTTGTGGGAAATCTTTTTATTCTAATGAAGTTCGAGGTATCAATTATTTTCTCTTATCAATCCTTTTGGTTTTGTATCTAAGAATTTGTGGGCTAATGCAATATCACAAGGATTTTATTTTCTTCTGTTTTATAGGTTTATGTTTTCAGTTTAGCTCTAAGATCCATTTTGAGCTTATTTGGTATAAGGTGCAGATTAAATTTCCTTTTTTCTGCATATAGATGCTCATTTTAGATGTTCATTTATACATGTCTGGCATAATTTATTGATAACATCTTTTTGTCGCTGAGTTGTCTCTCCCCTTTGTCAAAATCTGACATATTTGTGTGGGTGTTTCTCTGGACTCTCTGTTTAGACCGTTGATCTCTGTCTTTATGCCAATATCATACTGCCTTAATTTCTGTAGCTTTGTAATAAACTTTAAAAATCAAGTATTGTGAGTCTGCTAACTTTGTGGGGGGTTTTTTTCCCCATAATTTTTTGGATATTCTGATTTCTTTGACTTTTCATATAAATTTGAAAACTACCTTTGCTAGAACTATAAAAAAATCCTGCTGGGAGTTTTGGCTATGTTTAACTGACTGATCAGTTTGTAGAGAAATGACCTCTTAGCAGTACTGAGTACACCTCTCTATTTAGGTCCTCTGTGATTTCTTATGTCAGCTGTGTTCGTTTTTCAGCATGCACGTCCTACATACATTTTGTTAGATTTGTGCCCAAGTATTTTGTGTGTTTGGAGTTGCTGTCAATGGTACTGTTTTTTAAATTTGGATTTTCGTTGTTTCTTGTTAGTATATGGAAACAGTTGATTTTTGTATATTGACCTTGTATTCTGTCACCTTGGTAATTTCCTTAATTAGTTACAGCAGTTATTTTTGTGGATTTCTTGGGATTTTATTTATGGATAGTTATGTTGTCTATGAAGAGAGACTTTTATTTCTTCTTTTCCCGTTTTTCTTGCCTTATTGCACTGAGTAGGACTTTTAATATGATATTAAATAGGACTGAGAAGTCCAAACATCCTGCCCTGCTTCCAATTTTACCTATCTTTTTTTTAAATTTTTTATGTTTTTTATTTATTTTTGAGAGATAGAGAGACAGCGTGAGCAGGGGAGGGGCAGAGTGAGAGGGAGACACAGAATCTGAAGCAGGCTCCGGGCTCTGAGCTGTCAGCACAGAGCCTGACGTGGGGCTCGAACTCATGGATGGTGAGATCATGACCTGAGCCGAAGTCAGACGCTCAACCGACTGAGCCACCAGGCGCCCTGTCTGTCTATTTTTTTAGGAAGTTTATTTTTAAGCCGTTTGTACACCCAGTGTGGGGCTCAAACTCACAGCTCTGAGATCAGGTGTTGCAGGCTTCGCCGACAGACCAACCAGGTGCTCTGCCTAGTTTCCAGTGTTAGAGGGAAAGGGTTCAGTCTTTAACCATGAAGTGTGATGTTAGCCACAGGTGCTTAGAAAGTGCCCCTTTATTACTTTTGTTTCTCTCCTGTTTTTGTTTTGAGCTCTGCATTCTGAGTCCTCAAGCATCCTCTACGTCATTACTTCATTTTGCATCAGTTAAAGTTCTGCTTTTCCCTACATCCTTTACAGATTTTAGGTTTTCTATTTTGTGTCCCTGAAATTCTTCTTTTAACCCTTCCCATTTTTAAGAGATCTCACTTGCCTTTTAGTATTTGCCTGGTTTCTGTTTGTATAATTTTATTTTATAGGGTCCGTTTCTTGAATTTATACAAGGATAGTATAATTGCATGGTTAAACATATTTTTTTCTGCTTCCATTAGTGAGTAATCTTTCAGTGTCTTCCAGATGATAGTATTTTTATTTTTATTTTTGAGAGAGAAAGAGAGAGCGAGCAAAGGAGAGGGATAGAAGTTGGGGAGAGAGAGAGAGAGAGAGAGAGAGAGAGAGAGAGAGAGAGAGAGAGAGAAAAAGAGACTCTTAAGCAGGGCACACGCTCTGTGCGGAGCCTGATGTGGGGCTCGATCCCACAACCCTGGCATCATGACCTGAGCCAAAATCAAGAGTTAGATGTTCAACCAACTGAGCCACCCAGGTGCCCATTTTTCTTTTTTTAAGGTGGTATTTCTTTTCCAAATTATGTTGCATTGTATCCATATCTAAGAAGTGGTTTAGTCATTTGTCATATAAAATATGCAAAAAGGAAGTGGTAAGGACATGATTAATTGTACATTGGTCCCTTGAGATGCAGAATATTATCTTTCGCTAATACAGAGTGCCCGAGAGGCTAGCTAATACATTATCTTAATACCTCAATGCTTAATTAATGCAGTGATAGCAGACTTTCTTTTTTGCGCGAGTATGGTTGACACACAAGTTATAGTAACTTCAGATGTACAACGTGGTGACTCGACAAGTCTGTGTGTTAAGCTGTGCTCACTACAGTGTGGCCCCGTTTTGTCACTAGACACTGCAGTTACGGTACCATTGGCTGCATTCCCTGGGCTTGTATGCCCGTGACTGCTTCCCTAACCGGAAGTCTGTATCTCCCCCTCCTTTACTCATTTGCCCGTCCCCATCCCTCTTCCTCTCTGGCAGCCCTCAGTGTATCCTCTGTACTTACGGATCTGTTCCTGCTTTTTGCTTGTTTATTCATTCTTTTGCTTTTTAGATCCCGCATGTCAGTGAAATCCTGTGGTAATGTGTCCGGGTTCCCGGGCCTAGTGCAGTACTCTCTAGGTCTACTCGTGTTGTCGGAAATGGGAAGACCTCCTTCTCTCTAGTGCTGAGTCGTGCCCCCTGTACATCGTGCACACATGGCACGGCTCTCTCCCTTCATCTCTTGGGGGACACTTGGGTTCCTCTGTATCTGGGCAATTGTAAATAGTGCTGCAGGAGACGCAGAGGGTGCATCTATGTTTTAAAGTTAGTGTTTTCACTTCCTTTGGGTAAGTATCCAAAGAATGACTGGATCATATGGTATTTCTATTAAAAAGATTTTTTTTAAAGAAGTTCAGCACCCAGTGTGGGACCTGAACTTACGACCCTGAGATCAAGAGTCGCATGCTCTGCCAACTGAGCCAGCGAGGCCCCCCTCTGTTTTTATGTTTTTGAGGAACCCCCATGCTCTTTTCCACAGTGGCTGCACAGCTTACATCTCCACCAGCTTCTTTTTCTCCACATCCTTGCCCTGTTACTGCCCTTTTGAGAGCTACAAGGTGATATCTCACTGTGGTTTTGATTTGCATTTCCCTGAGGATGAGTCCATGCTGAGCATCTTGTCATTATCTGTTGGCCACATGTATATCTTCTTCAGAAAAAGGTCTCTCCAGGTCCTTTGCCCAGTGTTTAATCAGATTGTGGTGTTGGTGTTAAGTTTTAGAAGTCCTTTATATATTTTAGATATTAGCCCTTTATCAGATGTATCATTTGAGAATATCTTCTCCATGCGGTAAGTTGTCTTTTCACTTTGTTCGTGGTTTCCTTTGCTGTGCAAAAGCTTTATATTTTGGTGTAGTCCCAGTAGTTTATTTTTGCTTTTGTTTCCCTTGCCTGAGAAGACATATCTAAAAAAAAATGTTGCTATGGTCTATGTCAAACTTGCTGCCTACGTTTTCTTCCAGAAGTGTTCTGGTTTCATGTTTCACTTTTAGGTCTTTAGTGAGTGTTGAGTTCATTTGTACGTGTGGTGTCAGGGAGTGGTCCAGGTTCGGTCTTTTGCATGCAGCTGCGTAGTTTGCTCAGTGCTCTTTATTGAAGACACTGTTCCCCATGGCATGTTCTTGCCTCCTTTGTCGTAGATTAATTGACCATAGAAGCCTGGGTTTATTTCTGGGCTCTATTCTGTTCCATTGATCTGTGTCTGTACCGTATTGTTTCGGTTCCCGTGGCTTGGTAATGTATCTTGAAATCTGGAATTGGGATACCTCCAGCTTTGTTCTTCTTTCTTGAGATCATAGCACACATTTCTTGTGTTTCGTGAGGGCCACATACTCTGCTGGGTGCTTTGTACCTTGTAAAACCTACTCATAGTTACAGCTTCTATTTAAAATATAATCGAGGTTTAGAGGGATCGAATACTTGGTTCAGGGTCATGCAGTCAAATAAACGGCACAGTTGTCGCCCTCCTAAGCCGTTAATACTGTACCTCTGCTGAGGTGTTAGCTACACAGGTTTCCTGCAAAGAGCGGTGGACATAGTTTTGTGTGTATGTAGGATATCTTTAGAAAGGAAGAAAATAAAACCTTATGAAGTGTAACTTTACCACACCAACCGAATTGGTCTGTGGTGAAACTGACCTGAGAATCAGATCTATTTTTTAAGCCTTTTTTAAAAAAAAATTTATATACTTATTTTTGAGAGATAGTGTGAGAGCAGGGGGTGGGCAGAGAGAGAGGGAGAGGGAGAATGCCATGCAGGCTCCGCGTTGTCAGTGCAGAGCCCATGTGGGGCTCGACCTCACAAATGGTGAGATTATAACCAGAGCCGAAATCAGTCGGATGCTTAACTGACTGAGCCGCCCAGGTGCCCTAAGCCTTGTTCCTTTCAAATCGTGCTACCTCTGGCAGCGATAATGCCGTATTCCTTTTTGGCTCTGATAACTATTTCGGCTATGTGTGACAACAGACCCTGTCATTTAAATTACAGCAAAAATGTGTGGCAGAGACTTGTTATGTAATGAACAAAAGGCATATTTGCCATGACTGCTGTTTTGGTACTTGAGGGGCCACCCTGCGAACCCTCGGTGCGGTGCTGGCGGTGAACACCTGTGGCTGATACTTCTGAATTCAAAGAGGCAGATTCCACTAAATAATAAGTTAAAAAATCAAAGGTGCTTATTTTTATTTAATTTTTTAACGCGCCTCCTTTCATCCTGTATTATTTATTTAGACCCAGTAAGGGAGAGGCAGATTGAAAATTAATCTTGACGGTAGCCTTTTGCCGGATACGATTGAAGAGATTTTTAAATTTTATCCCATCTCACTTTTTAAAAAAAATGTTTATTTTAGTCTTTCCAGAGACTCGAGACTGGAATGTCACCACACTTACTTGACTTTTGTACCCTTCCCTCTTTTGCCCCTATGGCCTGTGTCAGCAGTGTCCTCAGAACAGGCCTGCCTCCCGAGTTTTGTCACGATGCCAAGCATTAGTTAAATGACAGGTTTCCCTTCAGGCAGAACTTGAATACTATCCTTCCTCTTACTCCTCAAATTCCGCGAATTCCTGTACGTATATTCCCACTATATAAATGTAAAAACTTCCACGTCAGATGCTATTGATGTATTTATCTTAATTTTCTGAGACCTTAAAATGGCAAAGCAGGGATTTTGATGCATGCAGTCACACTCCTAAGCCATCATGCTGTATTGCCACCTAGATTTTAGCGTCACACTTGATATTAGAGAACATAAGGGCTTATTTTTCTAAAATGATTTTACATTCCAAATTATATGTTTGTTAGGGAATTTTTAAATACGTGTTTGACACAACGTTTCTTTCCAGTGTTCAAAGTAGGTTATTTATTTACTTTTTAATATATATTCTTTAATTTTTTTTTTTTTGAGAGAGACAGAGACAGAGTGTGAGCAGGGGAGGGGCAGAGAGAGAGGGAGACACAGGATCCAAAGCAGGCTCTGGGCTCTGAGCTGTCAGCACAGAGCCCGATGTGGGGCTTGAACTATGAGATCATGACCTGAGCTGAAGTCAGATGCTTAACTGACTGAACCACCCAGGCGCCCCTGTTTGAACTAGTTTTAATGTGAATTTCTCTTGTTGAGAGTGTTCTTAACTTTACCAGTCACATGGCAAGTTTATTTATAATCTTTACTCATTATATTGTATATTAGTGAAATTTCATCCTGTCTTCTGGCAGGTTCTTGAGAAATCTCCATTTAAAATTGGATAGCCAATGTTCTTGAGGCATAATGTTCCTATAACATTCTCATACATATGTCCCCTTTCAGCCATTAGAGTGCGATTTACGTTATCAATAAGTGCAACTGGTAATTTTTTGCTTCAATTATTGTTAAAAATACCTGATTTTTATATGGAGTGTAAGAAATTAGGCATTTGGATTTGATATTTGTAAAATGTACTGTATTATTTTGCTTTAATATTTTCTTTGACATCCTGTTTCATTTCTCTTGGAATCCTAAGGCTGGATGAATAGCTTTATATAAAGGGGGCAGAAAGAGCACACTTCATGCGGCTAAATTTCGAAACATGGTATAGAGCCAGGAATATGTATTTGAACACTTCTTTAGGATTTGAATACTTCCTAACATTATCATCTGCATTTATAGGAAAGGTATTTTGTTGTAATTACATACACATACATGTCAGATTTCTGCCTCTGTTGTCACTTTAGTTGTTGGCATGTTAAGAATAAAGTCAAAGACATGTTTTTTCATGTGCTGGGATTGACTGAATATAAATGTTTGGAGCTTTAAAATGCTGCTATATTTATTTAATACTTTTCATGGAAATATAGTAAATGCAGTAAAATGCACAGATTTTTAAGAGTTCAGTTTGATGGGTTTCAGAAATTATACACATCCGTTTAATCATTGTCCATAACAAAATAAAGAACATTTTCACCACCTGGAAAACGCCCAGTGTTGATTCCTTCATTCTCGCCTTCACTTTCTGTCACCATAGACTGGCTCTGTCTGTTCTGGGATGTAATGTAAATGGACTCAGAAGAGTGTGTCTGACTAATCTCTCTCACCGTGATTTTTTTTTTTTTTATTCATTCATGTTGTTACTTGGATCAGTCCTTTTTCTCTTGTTGTTCTGTACATTGTGTAATGTATTTCTCCGTACCCATGTTCATGGACATTTGGGTTGTCTCCAGTTTCTGGCTATAAGATTGTTGTGAGCATTTGTGTACAAGTCTTTTCGTGGACATATATTTTAACTTTTCTTGGGTCCATACCAAGGAATGGGTTTGCTGACCTTTTGATTAAGGTCTGAGAGTTTCAGTTTGAATTTGAGCCAGCCTGTGCTGCATGGACTGGGGAAAAGTCGTATAAATGTGGGTCCATCACCTTGTGTGGTTCCCGTCTTAATGAGTTGAAGTCCCTTAACTTCTACCTGCTTTTAGTTGTTCTCCAATGCCTTCAAATCATTGTTTTTAAGATATTTTGTCTAGTGCTTATAATTTTATTTGTAAAGAGGGTAATGTAATATAAACTGTTTCATACCATTACCAGATTAGGACTCTAAAAGTAATATTTTGGTGCTCCTGGATGGCTGAATCAGTTGAGCGTCTGATTTTGGCTCAGGTCATGATCCCACAGTTCATGGGTTTGAGCCCTACATCGGGCTCTGTGCCAACAGCTCAGAGCCTGGAGCCTGCTTTGGATTCTGTTTCCCCTGCTCTCTGTCCCTCCCCTGCTCACATTCCGTCTCTCACTCTCTCACTCTCAAAAAGAAATAAAACATTAAACATTTTTTCTTAAAGTGATTTTTTAAAAATTATGACTCTTATTCAATCTTTCCTTTGCTCTGAATCCACCAAAGGCTTTCAATGTGTCTTACAATAGAAGTCACATTTCTCATGATTCCTCGTGACCTCTCACACCCTCCGCCCACTATCTTATTTGTTGACCTTCACTGTTCACACCCTTCACCTGGCTGACTTTGGTCACCTCAGTCTCTTTACTCAAAAGTGCTTCTGTGGAGAGTCATGTGACCGGCTTCCTTTTTCACCTATTTGTTCTAATGTCACATTCGTCATTGAGTCTTAACCTGATGATCATAGTGAAAAGAGGCCACATCTCTTTGGTACTTTCTTACTTCACTTTTTTTTTTTTTTAACATAACATTTAATCTTACCTGGCACTACATATTTCACTTATTTTTAAAAATTTCTGTCTCTGTTACTAGACTCTGAGCTCCACAGAGGCCTTTGTTTAGTATTGTATTTCCATTACTTTAGCCCTTGGAAGATCGTGGGGTGTCCATAAATAGTTGTTGAATGAATAAATGCACAATGTCTCTGTTTTACAAGTTGTAAACTATCAGGTTTGCTTATAAAGAAGACTATTTGTACTTATGGTTGGAGAAAGATCAGATAAGAAGGGGATATGGATTATATTATTTCCTAGTATTCTTTTTTTTTAAACTTTACTTATTTTAAGTAATGTCTGCACCCAACGTGGGGCTCTCCCTCGCGACTCCGAGATCCAGAGTCGCACACTCTTCTGACGGAGCCCCCCAGGCGCGCACCACCTCGTATTCTTATGTGTTTTCATTCGGTCGTACTTCACACCTTTTGTGGTTCATTTATTTCATGACTCTTGAGTTTTGCTG
This sequence comes from Helogale parvula, assembly GCA_004023845.1. Lineage (NCBI taxonomy): Eukaryota > Metazoa > Chordata > Mammalia > Carnivora > Herpestidae > Helogale > Helogale parvula. The sequence continues at coordinate 72,866 of PJEM01001639.1, forward strand.
AAATACTTGATTCCACCATTTACATGTTTTCCTTTTCAAAAGTGGAAATATAGAAAGAATTGCTGTAGCTTGAAACCGAAATTCTCCGGGAAAACAAGGTGATGTCATTAGCTGTATTACAGCAATCAATTTAAAGAGCCGTAGATCTAAGAGCCCCTTAATCAGTCTTATTTGAAACAGAAATGTGTTCTCTGCTCTATAAATAATTGCCTAAAACCAGAATCATTAACAAATTAAATAAAGATTTTACTAATGCCAAAAATTGTGCTGTTAGCAAAATTACTCTTATTATGTGCCTAGTATTCAGAAATTGCTAAATAGACTTGATGTACTTTTTGAGAGTGTTGCCAATTGTGAGAGCATTAGTTGAATGACATTTCAGTGTCCTCAACCTTGTGCTCTCATTTTCATATATTCTTGGGATGCCGAGGTGGCAATTAGCTTGAAGGACGGTTCATTGATGTTCTCCTTCTTCACTTTTCAGCATGGATGGGAAGACCATGGTTAGGTATTTTGGCCAAGTCTCTGAGTCAAGGAGTATAATTAGGTTCCATGTCATTCTAGCAGTGAGACTAGGTTGACATTTTTTCTTTAATATTTTTTTAATGTTTTATTTATTTTTGAGAGAGAGAGAGAGAGAGAGAGAGAGCGAGTGAACAGGGGAGGATCAGAGAGAGAGACGCACACAGAATCTGAAGACAGGCTCCGGGCTCTGAGCTGTCAGCACAGAGCCTGACCCAAGGCTCAAACCCATGAACCACTAGATCATGACCTGATCCAAAGCTGGACGCTCAACCAACTGAGCCACCCAGGCGCCCTGTGATTTTTGTGACATGTAAACCTAAGGATCTAGATTAGGCAGTGTCCCTAAGTTGTGATACTCACAATAAAGCATTTGTACCCCTTATGATGAATTGCTGTAGCAGCAGCATTAACGAAGGGCATTGGCTTAGTCACTTGGGAGTTTTGATGTTGTCTGGAGATTTCCTAATGCGTGGCTCTTTGCAGTATGATTTACATAGTATGTTTTGTGGAGGCTGGCAGTCACCCAGGTGCAGGATACGCCAGTATCAATTCAAGCAGTTTATCTGTTTGTGATAAATGGTAATATACGCACATCTGTGTAATATGGATGCCCTATTGCATAGCAGTCATCTCTGAGATCCTGACATTGTCTCTACTTACAGATGTCACAAGTGAGGATTCTTTCTCTAGGATGCAAGCAGTAGCGAGTGTGAGTGTGGCGTGGCCCTGGGATGCTTATTGCCTCCTGTTCTTGCCAGAGATTAGAGGGTGGGAGAGAGGGTGCTGGGGGTGGGCGGCTGAGGATGCTCTCCCATTGCAGCTGTCATTCTTCTGGTGTAACCTTTAGTGTGTTGTTGCTGTTTTTAAGTTTTAAGAGAGAGAGAGACCACACACTCGTGAGTTGGGGAGGAGCAGAGAGCGAGGAAAAGAGAGAATCCCTATCAGGCTCCATGCTGTCAGCATAGAGCTAGATACAGGGCTCCATTCCCACAAACTGTGATCTAGATCAGGACCTGAACTGAAATCAGGTGCCAGACGCTTCACTGATGGGGCCACCCAGGGGTCCCTAAATTTCAGTCTTTCTAATAGCTGCAAGGATAGTGAACATAAAGGTATTGAACATCTTTTTATGTTTTTATTGGCCATTTGTATATCTTCTTTTGTGAATTATCTGTTCACATCTTTGCCCATTTTTGTATAGACTTGTTATTACTAAGTGGTAAGAATCCTCTTTGATCAGTCTGTGGCTTGCCTTTCCTTTTTCTTAATGGTGACATTTAAAGAACAAAGTTTTGGGGCAGCTGGGTGGCTCAGTCGGTTAAGCATCTGACTTCAGCACAGGTCATGATCTCACAGTTCATGAGTTTGAGCCCTGCGTCGGGTTCTGTGCTGACAGCTCAGAGCCTGGAGCCTGTTGGATTCTGTGTCTCCCTCTTTTTCTGCCCTTCCCCCACTCAAACTCTGTTGCTCTCTCTCTCTCAAAAATAAACATTATAAATAAATAAATAAAGAACCAAAGTTTTAATTTTGATGAAGTCCAGTTTATAATTTTTTCCTCTTATGGTTAATGCTTTTAATGTTCTACCTAACATCTCTTTGCCTATCCCAAGATAAGAAGGATTTTAATTTGTTTTCCTGTAGAAGTTTGATGGGTATAGCACTTACATTTAGGTCTCTGATCCATGTTGAGGTCATTGTTGTGTTGGGTGTTAAGTAGGCATTGTTGTTCATGTCCTTTCTGTGTAGATGCCTAGTTATTCCAGCATCATTTACCTCGGCATCTTGGTCAGAAGTCAGCTAACGCGTCTGTCTTTCTTTTCTTTTGCGAGTGGCATATTGTCTTTATTGCTGTGGCTTTATACTAAGTCCTTTTCTTTTAAACATTTTGTTTTTAAAGTTTAGTTATTTATTTTGAAAGTAAGAGCATGCATTGGGTGGGGAGGAGAGGAGGAGGAGGAGAAAGAGAGAGCGAGAGTGAGAATGAACGAATCTCAAGCAAGCTTGGTACTGTCAATACGGAGCCAATGCAGGGCTTGAACTCACGAACTCTGAGATCAATACCTGAGCCGAAATCAGGAGTCAGACGTTCACTGACTGAGCCATCCAGATTCCCCTATAGTAAGTCTTGAAGTTAGGTAGGTAGTTCTTCCAAATTAAAACACACACATACACACACACACACACACACCCCAAACTGCTTTGGCTCTTTTAGGTCATTTCCATTCCATTGAAAATTTATTTTATTTTATTTTATTTATTTATTTATTTATTCATTTATTTATTTATGGGGAAGAGAGAGGGGAGGGGAGGGGTTGGGAGGGACAGAGGGAGAGAGAGAGTGAGAGAGTGAGAGAGAAGCTTAAGCAGGCTCCACACTCAGCACAAACCCTATGCGGGGCTTGATCTTACAACCATGAGATCATGCCCTGAGCTGAAATCAAGAGTTAGATGCTCAACTGACTGAGCCACTGAGGCCTCCTTCCATTCCATTTAAATTTTAAAATCAGCTTGTCAGTTTCTATGGAAAGTGCCTGCTGGGAATTTAATTGGATCGTTCTCAATCTATAGATCACTTTTGGAAGAATTGACTTTTTCACAACATTGAGCCTTTAAATTCATGAACATGGTGTATCTCTATTTACTGATACCTTCTTTAATTTATTCCGGGAACATGTGTCGTTTTTCAACGACCAGATATACAGAAGGTTTGTTAAAGTTATCCCTATGCTATTGACTGAATATGTCTTCCCAAAATTCCTCTGTTCAAACTCGACCTTCAAGGTGATGAAAGGAGGTGGGGCCTTGGGAGGTGGTTAGTTCGTGGGGGGACAACCCTAATGAATGGGAATAACACAGAGGCCGGAGAGAGCTGCTTCGCCCCCTCTGACTGTGAGAACACCGAAGTCGCAGCCTGGAAGGGGGCCCTCTCCCAACCGCGCTGGTGCTCTGATCTTGAACTTCCAGCCTCCAGGCCTGTGAGGAATATTTACTATGAAGCCACGTAGTCTGCTGTATTTCGTTACAGCAGCCCAGACAAAGGCACTATGTACTTTCATGATTTTGGTTGCTACTATAAGTGGGATTGCATTTTTTTATATTTTCTATTTGTTTCTATTATCTTGAACCAATGCTGATTTTTCACATTAATCTTGTGTGCTGTAATGTTCCTAAAAATCACCCACTAGTTTTAGTAGCTTTCTAGCAGATAAACTTGAGATTTTCTGCATGTATGAAGACATGTGACATCATAGTTGTTTCTGTTCAGTGTTTGTCTTCATCACTAGGCTTAGAGCTTTGGAGACAGAGATTGTTTGTAAACTTAGGCATTTTTATGTCACCAGCACCAAAGATGGTATGAAGTTTGATACATACTCCTCTGGTTTTTCTCCTTTTTCTGGCTGCCTTTCTGGTCATCTTTGCTACTTTTGTGGCAGGGCCTCATTTCCACAGTTTTGCATAGAGCCAGGACTCCATCCCTGGTTTTGTTCTGTTTTCTTTTGTACATTCCCTGGCAATTTCACATAGGCTTCAGAGTTTAAATGCGATTTTATAATTTTCGTTTTTCTCTAGCCAGAGCTTACCTACTTGATAACTTACGGGACATCTAATTAGCATCTCAAACTTAACATTAAAAAAAATGAACTGGTTTTTGGGTCATTCCTCTTGGAACTGTTCCTGCAGTTTTTCCATCTCATTTAATGGTAATTTTATTTTATTTTTGTTTTTCTCCGTGTGTACAAGCCAGTCTTTGTATCACTTTTGCCAAAAATGAATAGAAAACTAGGCTGAAAGTCTGATTCTCTTGGAAAGAAGTGCAGGTTTCATAAACTTAATGGAATTTCCATAAAGATAGGAATCATTAGTATCCTGAAAAGCACCAAGCTTTCCTCAAATTAGATACTTGTGTTTGGGCTGGTATTTGTGTATAGAGTACTAAGAGAAACCACAGGTATAAAATCCTGGAAATTGAAGATTTGTCTTGATGCTGAGGTATTGTTTTTAGCTATTGGTGAGAGAACTTTGTTCTATTTTGGGTGTTAGGTACTGCTCTTTTGTTACAACAAAAGTAGAGAACCACTTTGCATTTCTTGTATTAAACGACTTGGGAATTACTTGGTAATTTAATCACCATTTATAATATTATTGTCTTTGCAGATTTGTTCTGTGTTACGAATGAGACGTTTTAGAACGCAACCTTGTAAGCTGGGCACAACCAGCTTAAACGTGGGGAATAAAATTTGGGATCTCCTGGAGGGCCTCCAAAGGACAGACTGTTTAAAATTTTGCTGATTTGATTAATGGATCTGTTTGATGAAAAGTACCTTCTTCATAGTCTGTATTATTTTCTTTCCAAAGAAAAGGTCAAAGTTTGAGGAATAATCATCTGTACTCTTCCTGGTATAGAATGTTTCCACCGAAAGGTACTTCTACATTGGTGGTGTTGTCTTGTGTCCTTTGGCAAACTCCGCACCTCTATTGCCTAAGGAAATAAATCTCCATACATTATAATGGAAATAGTGGAAACTTCTCTGTTTTAGACAGATGTAAAATTACTCTGACTTTCTCATTTTAAACAAAGATGAATTGCATATACATACTTACAGCGGTGCTATTACTGAGGGATTCTAAGTATGACCTTTTATATATTCAGAAATTGATTTTCCCAGCAGGTATTGGTTTCGTGGTGATACATGTTTATAATGAGAAATACTTCAAGGAGCTAACCTTATTAAACAGATTGCATGGACTTGAAAAATTCCCTAATCTTCTTGTGAAAGATGTAGAAGTTCTTATCTCCTGCTTCATCTTTATACATATAATTTTTGAAACCAAAGAATATGGAACCAACCAGTTAGAATTATAGGGACCTAGTTGAGCATTAGATTTGCTTTAAATGCCACAATCATATACCTAAGAATGAGGTATAAATACGAATTGAGCAAAATTCCTGTGATTATTTACATGTATTAGTCTTTCTCCTCTTCTTCATGCCTTTTCTCTTTTAAATGAATCAGCCTTTTGATAAGGATAGATGTACATGCTGTTGTAAGAAGAGATACAGAGAAATCCCAGGCACCCTTCACCCAGGGTCCCCTAGTGATGACACCTTGCATCACTCTAACGCAATATCTCAACCAGGACATTAACAGTCATCCAGTCAAGAGACAGAGCATTTTCATTACCACACGTTCTCTCCTGGCCCTTTTTGGCCCCACTCACTTCCCATTCATGCCTGCCGTCCCACACCCTTCAGATAACCATCACTTTCTTCTGCATTTCTATAATTTCTGTGATTTCAAGAAGTATAATATAAATGGAATCATATAGTATGTAATGTTCAGGGATTGACTTTTTTCCCCCGCTTCCCATAATTCTCTGGATATTCATTCTGGTTGTTAGAGGTATTAATACTTCATTCCTTTTTATTGCTGTGTAGTATTCCCTGGTATGCGTGGAAGACAGATTGCTTAAGCATTTAGCTTTTGGAAGACATTTGAATTATTTTCAGATTTTGTCTGTTACAGCTGAAGTTGTCATAGACATTGTGTATAGGTTTTTACATGAGCGTAAGTATTTTTCTAGAATAAATACTCATCAGTGCAGTTGCTGGGTGATAGGATAGTTATAGATTTAGGTGTTTTTTAAGGACTTTATTTTTATTTTTTAAAATATTTATTTACTCTTGAGACAGAGACAGGGCATGAGCAGGGAAGGGGCACAGAGGGAGGGAGAGACAGAATCCAAAGATGGCTCCAGGCTCGGAGCTGTCAGCATAGAGCCCAACATGGGGTTCGAACCCATGAACCATGAGCTCATGACCTGAGCTGAAGTCAGACGCTAAACAGTCTGAGCTACCCCGGTGCCCCAATTTAGGTTTTTTTTTTTTAACTTAAAAAAAAAGTTATTTATTTTGAGAGAGAGAGAGAGAGAGAGCGCGCGCATGAGTGAGCAAGCTCACCTGTGCATGCATGAGCAAGAGAAGGGCAGAGAGAGGCAGAGAGAGAATCCCAAGCAGACCAGCATGGAGCCCGATGTGAGGTTTGGTCTTACAAACTGTGAGATCATGACCTGAGCCAAAGTCAAGAGTTGCTTAACCAACTGAGCCGCCCAGGCGCTCCTCTATATTTAGGTTTATAAGAAACTCTCAAACCATTTCCCAGAGTTGCTAAATCATTTCGCATTCCCATCACCAATGTACGAGGGATCCATCTACTCTTCTGCATCCTTGCCACCATTTGGAGTTGTCACAATTTTTTATTGTAATTGTTCTGATAGGTATGTAGTGATATCTTATTGTGGCTTTAATTTGCATTTCTTGGATAACTAATGATGTCGCACAGTTTTTCTTGTATTTATTTGCCATCTGTATAGCCTCTTCAGTGAAATGTCTCTTTATGCCTTTTGCACATTTTCTAATTGGATTACTTTTTCTTTTTTTTTAAACTATTAAGTTTTGAGAGTTATTTGTGTATTTTAGATACTAATCCTTTCAAATTCGTGGTTTGCAGATGTTATCTCCCCGTCTGTGCTTTGATTTCTCATTTCCTTAATTAGGATTCTTTGGAGAGCAAAGTTTTCATTTTGTTGAAGGCCAATTAATCAGTTTTTCTTATAACGGATTTTGCTTTTGGTGTCATGTCTCAACTGTTTCCCTTCCCTAGACCATTTGTGGCTAACCACTTGTGGCTTAGTTTTATTTTTATTTCCCTAAAAGGTTGTAGTTTTGTATTTTTTATTTATGCCCGTGATCTCTTTTGAATTAATTCTTTTAAGGTATGCGAGTTGGTTGAGGTTAACTTTTTTTGCCTATGGTTCTTGAGTTTCTCAGGTCATCGATTTGAAATTTCTTTTCAAATACAAGTATTTGGTACTTTTTTGTAAATTTTATTTTTTAATGTTTATTTTGAGAGCAAGAGACAGTGCAGGTGGGAAAGGGGCAGAGAGAGAGGGAGACACAGAGTCCGAAGCAGGCTCCAGGCTCTGAGCTGTCAGCACAGAGCCCGATGTGGGGCTCGAACCCGCAAGTAGTGAGATCATGATCTGAACCGAAATCGGATGATTGGCCGACTGAGCCACCCAGGCGCCCCAAAGTATTTGGAACTTTCGAATTTTCTTAGTATTGCTTTAGCTGTATCCCACAGATTTTGATATGTTGTGTTTTTTATTTTCAGGTAGTTCCATGTGTATTTTGATTTTCCTTGAGACTCATGAATTATTTAAAATTACGTTGCTCAGTCTCCAGATTTTCCTCGTTCTGCTCTTGATTTCTAGTTTAGTGCCATTGTGGTGAGAACACACATTCTGTATGATATCAGCTCTTTTTAGGCATATGTTTTATGGCCCGAGGTATGGTGTATCTTGGTGTGTTTTCTGGGTATTTGCAGAGAATGTGTATTCTGCTGTTGTTGAGTGAAGTGTTCTATAAATATCAGTTAGGTTCTTTTCTTTGATGTTGATGTTGAATTCTTACGTAGTCTGGCTGGTGGTTTGTCCAGCTCTTCTATCGATTGTTGAGAAACAAGTTTTGACGTCTCTAACTATAGTTGTGGATTTGCCTATTTCTTTTAGTTCTCTCAATTTTTACCCGACATACATTGCAGTTCTAAGACCTTTAGCTTTGTTTTCATCTTCTATTGTTATTTAATTAACGTCCTCCTCTGTCTCAGATAATTTTATAGCCCTCCTTGCTTTGTTTTGATCAGTGCCTGCGTGATAGATCTTTTTCCATCATTTCACTTTCAAACTGCCTATGTCATTATATGCAAAGTGTTTTTCTCCAGTCTGCGCGTACTTGTATCGTTAAAAAAAACAGAGATATAAGTGGCTTATGACATTGTATCTGTTTCAAGGGTGTATGATTCAGTACTTGTGGACATTGTGAAGTAACCACTGCAATAAGTCTACTTAGCATCCATCACCACACATAGCGATTGTTTTGTTTTGTGATGAGAACTTTTAAGATTTACTCTTTCTTAGCAACTTTGAAACATACGACATAGTAGGATTGACCATAGTTGACATGCTATACATACATCTCCAGGGCTTATTCACTTGTGAGTGCACGTTTGTACCTCTTGACCACTTTCATTCATTTCACCTGCCTCCCCGCTCTGTCCCTCGCCTCTGGCAACCACTCATCTTGGTAGCTTTGGGTTTGATTACTGTTGTTTTTAGATTCTACACATAAGTGAGATCACATGGGATATCTTTCTGAGTTTGACTTATTTCACTGCACATAATGCCCTCTGAGTTCATCCCTGTTGTCGCAAATGGCAGGATTTCCTTTTTTTTTTTTTTTGTGGTAAAATAATATTCCGTTGTGTGTGGGGTGGGTGTCAGTGCATGAGCGTGCGTGTGCGCACATCACCCGTTTTCTTTAGCCATTCCTAGGTCTGTGGATGCCATGGTTGTTTCCACATCCAGGCTATTGTAAGTAATGCTGCAGTGATCATGGGGCTGTGGATATCTTCTTGAGCTAGTGTTTTCATTTCCTTCAGGTAAATATCCAGAAGTACAATTGCTTGATCATAGACTAGTTCTATTTTTAATTTTTGTGAGGAACCTCCATACTGGTTTCCACAGTGGCTGCACCAGGCTGCATTCCCATCAGCAGTGCACAGGGTTCCCCTTTCTCCACGTCCTCACCAACGCTTGTTATTTCTTGGTTTTCATAATACCCATTGCGTGAGGTATGAAGAGATTTCTCATTGTGGTTTTCACTTGTATTTCCCTGATAATTACTGATGTCGAGTGCCTTTTCTCAGTACCTGTTGGCCATATGAATGCCGTTTTTGGGAAAAATGTCTATTCAGATCTCTGCTCGTTTTTAAAACAGATGGTTTAAGTTTTTGAAATTGAGTTTTACAGGTTCTTTATATATTTTGGATATTAGCCACTTATCAGATATATGATTTGCAAGTATTTTCTCCCATCTGGTGGGTTGTCTTTTTATTTTGCTGGTGGTTTCCTTCGCTGTGCAGAAGATTTTTAGTTCAGTCTCACTAGTATGTTTTTTTTTGCTTTTGTTACATTTGCTTTTGATGTCAGATCCAAAAAATAATCCCCAACAGTGATGTCATGGAGCTTACTGCCCATTTTCTCCTAGGAGTTTTAGGTTCCAGTCTCTAATTCATTTTGAGTTAATTTTTGTGTGTGGAACAGGATAGTGGTCCAGTTTCGTTCTTTTGAATGTGACTGTTCAGTTTTCTCAACACCATTTATTGAAGAGATTGTCCTTTCCCCATTCCAAATTTCTTTGTTGTAAATTAATTGGCCGTGTGGGCTTATTTCTGGGCTTTCTATTGTGTTTCACTGATGTATGTGTTTGTTCTTATGCCACTATCATGTTTTTAAAATTTCTGTAGCTTTGTAATATAGTTTGAAATGAGGACGCATAATGCCTTCAGCTTTGTTCTGTCTCAAGAGCATTTTGGCTATTTGGGGTCTTGTACTTCCATACAGATTTTAGGTTTGTTCTATTTCTGTGAAAAATACCATTGGCGTTTTGATAGGAAATGCACCGAATCTGTAGATTGCTTTGTGTAGTATGGACATTTTAACAAAGCACTTCTTCCAGTCCATGAGCATGGGATATTTTCCCATTTATTTGTGTCGTCACTTTCTTTCATCAGTGTCTTGTGATTTTTAGTGTACAAGTCTTTCATCTCCTTGGTTAAATTTATTCCTAGGTATTTTATTCTTTTGATGCAGTTGTAAATGGGATTGTCTTCTTAATTTCTAACAGTTTATTATTAGTGTAGAGAAATGCAATAAGTTTGTTGATTTTTATGTCACACAGCTTTACTGAAGTCATTTATTAAAATACCAAGAGTTATTTGGTGGCATCATTAGGATTTTGTATATATAAAATCTTGTCCTCTGGAGTGACAGATTCATGTGCTCCTGTCTCATTTGGATGCCTTTTATTTATTTATTTTTTCTTGCCAAACTGCTCTGGCTAAGGCTTGCAGTTTTTTCTTGGAAAAAAAAAAAAAAGTGGTCAGCGTGGCCATCCTTGTCTTGTTCCTGATCTTAGAGGAGAAGCATTAAACTTTTCACCACCGAGTACGATGCGAGCTGTGGGCTTGTCCTGGCTGCCCTTTTTAATTGAGGTTCCTTCTGCATCCAGTCCGTGGGGAGTCTTTTTCTTTTAAATTATAAACAGATGCTGAATTTTGTCAAAAACTTTTTCTGCATCTGTTGACATGATCGTATGATTTTATCTTTCATTTTGTTAACACAGCATAGCACATTGATTGATTTGTGGCTACTGAACTTTTCTTGCATCCCTGGAATAAATCTCACTTGATCATGGTGTACGGTCCTTTTAATGCATTGCTGAATTTGGTTTGCTAATATTTTGTTGAGGATTTTTTTGCACCAATGTTTATCAGGGATGTTGGCCTGAAATTTTCTTTTCTTGTGGCACCCTTGTCTGGTTTTCATATTGGTAATGCTGGCCTTATAAAATGAGTTTGGAAGCGTTCCCTCATCTTCTATTTTTGGAAGGCTTAGAGAAGGATTGGTATAATTCTTCTGTAAATATTTGGTAGATTTCACCAGTGAACCTATCTGGTCCTGGACTTTTGTTTGTTGGGAGGTTTTTGATTAGTGATTCAATCTCCTTGTTAGGAATAGGTCTAGTAAGAAAAATCGAATTGATGTGTTCAGATTTTCTTTTTGCGTGTGTGTTTAATTCAGTCTTGGTAGGTTGTATCTTTCTAAGGATTTATACATTACATGTAGGTCGTCCAGTTTGTTGACATTTAATTTGCTCATAGTATTCTTTTATGGCCTTTTGTATTTCTGTGGTATCAGTTGTAAGGTTCCGCTTTCATTTCTGATTTTATTTACTTGATTCTTCCCCCCCGCCCTTCTTTGGTGCTAAGAGTTTGCCAATTTTTGTTTATCTTTTCAAAAAAACTCTAGCTCTTAGTGGGCCGCAGGGTGGCACAGTCAGTTAAGTGTCTGACTTTAGCTCAGGTCATGATCTCATAGTCCGTGGGTTTGCGTCCTACATCGGGCTCTGTGCTGACAGCTCAGAGCCTGGAGCCCGCTTGGGAATCTGTGTCTCCCTCTCTCTCTGCCCCTTCCCAGCTCTCACACTCTCTCTCAAAAATAACTAAACATTAAAAATAATAGTAATAATAAAAGACATGAAATTGTAAAAAAAAAAAATCTAGCTCTTAATTTGGTTGATCTTTTTAAAAATGTTTTATTTATTTCTGAAAGAGCACAAGCAGGGTAGGGGCAGAGAGAGAGGGACACAGGGTCTATAGCAAGTCCTGTGCTGACAGCAGCGAGTCTGTTTTGGGACTTGAACTTCTGAACTATTAGATCATGACCCAAGCTGAAGTCTGATGCTAAACTAGCTGAGCCACTGAGGAGCTCCTGTTGATATTTTTTAAAGTTGTCTTTTTAGCTTCTATTTCATTTATTTCTAATACTCATTTTTTCCATCTTTCTATTTACTTTGAGTTTTGTTTATTATTTTTCTAGTGTAAAGTTCTTTGAGGTAAGTTTTGTTTATTCATTTTCTAGTGTAAAGTTCTTTGAGGTGTAAAGGTAGGTTGTTTATTTGCGATATTTTTTGTTTCTTAATGGAGCATTCATCGATACAGACTTCTCTCTTCGAACTGCTTTTGTGGCAGCCCATACCTTTTGTTACGTTGTATTTCAATTTAATTTGTCTCAAAGTAGTTTTTTATTTCTCTTTAATTTCCTTTTTGACCCATGAGTGCTCACATTATATTATGTTTTGATTCTCTAAAATCTGTGTGCTTTTGTTCTTTGTAGAGCCCTCAGATAGTTGTTCTTTGTGTTTTGTTGAGAGAATTTGTAGATGTTGTTCGTGGAAAGATTGTTTTTTTCTTTTCTTCAGATGCAAAGCCCTTGATACCAGAAGTCGCTCTTTCTTAAATTAGGAGCTTCATAGAATTAATCAGATTGGGAGGAAAGAAAATCATTGAAGTCAGAAGTGGTTAAGAAAAAATTTGTGATGCAGCTAAGCTTTACAAATAGGTTTATGTTCTTAAATTAAGCATTGAGTCAACCTCCTAATTTCTGCATTTCAATTAGAGTAAATAGAGGTATATAGTTTCTGTAATGAGCCATACATAAATGAAATTTCTGCCTGTGATATTTTCTAGTTGTAAAATAAATGGTGGCTTATAGCAGCAGAATATAGATAGTGCTTTCTGTTTTGGCAGTTACAGTTCTAACTTTCTGTATTTTCATGATTTATTATGATCAATAATAAACTGTTTTATGAATACCTACATATTTAGTTCCTACAACTCATTGTTTCTGAGCAGTATTTTTCTAGATATAGATAGCCTGAAATATTAGTGGTTTCGTGGGTGATGAAGTCAATTTAAAGGGTTTTTAAAAAGCATTTTCAAAATGAAAAGTAATAAAGCTTATTAAAGAACTCGGCTCTGGGTAAAAATTGTTCTGTGGAACTTTAGTATTTGGTTTGCAACGTGAAAGTGTTTCCCACTGTGTTGTACGGTCCCAACAGTGGCTTCTGTTACAGAGCGCCCCCACAGTTAGAATCCGGTGTAGCACTTTACATTTTCTTTTTTCTATTTAAAAGGGTTAATCACAGTTTTGGCCAATTTTGTGTGTTTGCTTGGAATTGTGGTTTACAAAGCAATTATGATAATTTAAGTTTATGTTGAGGTTGTTACAATGAAATTAGAGAATAAAGTCATTATATAGATGTGTTTATTTTTGAAGTCATATTTTGAACTGACATCTTAGTAACATTGTCAGGTAAGAAGTAGTGTTAGTGAGATGTGTAAGAACTATCATTTAACCAGTTTAGCTTGAGCTGAAAAAAATATAGCAGTGGCTTCGGGTGCCTGGGTGCCTCAGCCCATTAAGCATCCAGCTATTGATCTGAGTTCAGGTCTTGATTTCAGGATTGTGAGTTCAAGCCCCGTGTTGTGTTCCATGCTGGATGTGAAGCCTACTTAAAAAAAAAAAAAATTAGTGGCTTATTTTTCTTGTGTTTAATGTTATTTTGATGATATTTAAATTTAGATGTTGAGGAGGGCCTGGGTGGCGCAGTCACTGGAGCGTCCATCTTGGCTCAGGTCACGATCTCGCGGTTTGTGAATATGAGCCCACATCTAGTTCCCTGCTGTCCGTGAAGAGCCTACTTGGGGTCCTTGGTCCCCTCTCATTCTGCCTCTCTCTCACTAGTGCTCTCTCTCTCTCTCTCTCAAAAATAAATAAAATGTTAAAAAAAAATCTAGGATGTTGACTAAGGTGTAAGGACCCTCAGATGTAAATCTGAGCATAAAATAAGGAGACAAATGTTAAAATGGTTCCTGGTATTTTAATATACAACTTTTGCTGTACAGAAGGCAGAATTTTATTTTAAATAGAAGCAAACGTATTTGAGCTAATGTAAGTCAGAATCCTAAACTAGATCTCCTCGTTTTATATGTAATTAAAATATTGAGGATTGTTGTATCTGTTTCTGAGTTATGAGTTATGAGTCTCAAAGGAATAATTCAGTAATACACTATATGATTTTCACCTACGCAAAGGGATTTTCTTATTCACATTTGTATTACTTCTGCCTAGTAGAGACGTGGCAAATAATATAATAATGTTGTAAGCAATGTCAGTAAATACTTCTTTCTCAGCTTTTCTTTATTTTTCAGGACATTTATGCTTCTGAAGTGTACATTTCACTTATTTTTCATGATGTTCCCTAATTTAATTTTTCTTTTGTTTCTTCATAATCAAATTGAGGTTATGATTTTTTTGGCTTAGAAGCTACATAAATAATGTGGTCTTTGCAGGGTGTCACACTTAGGGCCACGTAATGTTTTTTGTGCATTTTTTGATAATGTTAATTTTGTTCTCTGTTTAGGATCTTTGTTTCCTTCACTGCAGAATTGCTTTTTCCTTCTGCAGCTAACCAACAGTTGTGGGTGGAAACTTTATGACTGTGCCTTCCAAATCAAACATCCCGCTCCTAGATTTAGTATCCAGTGATGAGTCTTAGTTGAATTAATTTCTTGTAACGTTTGATTTTGATTTTTATGTAACTTGAAACTTAGAGAGAAAAATCACAATAATAACGTAAAGACTTTTGTATGTTCTTTGCTCCACTTCACCAATTGTTTACATTTTATATATTTAATTTGTAAAATGGGTATAATAAGAGTCCTTATCTCAAGTATTATTGATTTTCATTGCCTCATAGTTTCACTGAAAATTGTGTTTTCTTCCTACTATTCTGTGTAATTGTATTCTTTTATAACTCTCCTTATTCTTTCTATATTCCCTCTTCATTTAAGAAAATGAGTACCTTCCAGGTACTGATGTATTGGCTCAGGTGGTTATGCGTCCGACTCTTGGTTTTGACTGAGGTCATGATCTCGCAGGTGGTGAGTTCGAGCCCTGTGTCAGGCTCTGTGTGGCTTGTGTGGAGCCTGCTTGGGATTCTCTCTTTTTCTCTCTGCCCCTCCCTTGTGTGCAACGTTCTCGCTCTCAAAATAAATAAATACATAAACATTAAAAAGTTAGTGACCTGTGTCAAAATGCTTGAATATGAGAGTGGTTATGACATGCTTTTTCTTGTTTTGTTGGTGGGTCTGTTGAATGTGACTGTTAAAAATAGTGCTGGGTAGGTAAGGGAAACAAGAGCCAAAGTGAAGTCTTGGTACTTGATCAAGATAAAAAGCTCCTGCACAACAAAGGAAACAATCAACAAAACAAAAAGGTAGCCTATGGAATAGATATTTTTCTGAAGAAGACAGTCAGATGGCTAACAGACCTTTGAAAAGATGCTCAACATCACTCATTAGGGAAATACAAATGAAAATCATGATGAGATACCACCTCATACCTGTCAGAGGGACTAAAATTAACAACACAAGAAACAATAGGTGTTGGTGAGGATGCGGAGAAAGGGGCACCCTCCTACACTGTTGATGGGAATGCAAACTGGTGCAGCCACTCTGGAAAACAGTGTGGAGATTCCTCACAAAGTTAAAAAAGATAGTTCCTCCGTACTGTTCTATGACCCAGCAATTGCACTACTAGGTATTTACCCAAAGGATACAAAAATACTGACTCCAAGGAGCACATGCACCTCAACGTTTATAGCAGCATTATCTACAGTCTCCAAACTATAGAAGGAGTCTACGTATCCATTGACTGATGAATGGATAAAGAAGGTGTGGTGTATGTACACAATGGAATATTACATAGCCAGCAAAAGAATGAAATCTTTCCATTTGCCACAGTGTGCATGGAGCTAGGATATTAAGCTAAGTGAAATAAGTCAGTCAGAGAAAGACATACAGGACTTCGCTCATGTGCAATTTAAGGAACGAAACAGAAGAACATAGGGGAGGTGGGGGAGTGAGCGAGGGAAACAGCGTAACAGACTCTTAACGATAGAGAACAAAGGGGGTTGGTGGAGGGAGGAGGGTTGGGGATGGGTTAGATGGGTCATGGGTACTAAGGAGGGCACTTGTGAGGAGCACTGGGTGTTGTGTTGTATGTAAGTGATGAATTACTGAATTCTGCTCCTGAAACCAATATGCCCTGTATGTTAACTAACTGGAATCTAAATTAAAAAAAAAAAATCGTGGTGGGCTGGTATTAGAGACTAAGCTTACTAAGATCACCATTCAAGATCCATATTCTAAGGATCCTTAACACACACCATTACTTGATTTTTTTTACTTAGGTGTTGTGGGTTATGTCCGTGTAACATCTTGCCTCTTTTCCCCCATAACCTCTCAAAGTGTCAGTGCCAGAAAGAACAGAAATGTATCTTTATTTTCTCATCACATCCTCTCTCGAAGACATAATACTCTCATTGCTCTCTTTCCAATTTGGCTTCGAGTCACTGCTGTGATTCTGGCTGTTGAACAGTCTTTCAAGTTAGCAGTTCCTGATTAAGTAAAAATTGTTGTGAGACTGCCCATCTTACCAGGGTAGCTAGGGTAGTTTTTACTGAATCAGTTATTAGGGCCGCGTTGTCAGAGGCACGTGACAATCACATTTCACACATCTTTCCTAAATAGCGTTACTTGAGATTTATCGAAAGTTAAACCTAAAACTTTGTACTCCTGGTTGTGAGTGTAGCGAAACCAATCATCTGTCAAGTTCAGTGAAGCCACATTTGTGCTGTTTAATATTTTAAAATAAAACTTAAACTGCTTTAGTCTGTCTTTACTATTTTTGCCTTAGCTGATTGAATTTTGCTCTTGTGTTAATTAATAAGTTCAAAGGAAATGTTCTAATTAGTTTCTGCCATCATCACTGGGAACCATAATAAGTTAGAGTACTTTGGAAAGCCTGGTAACACCTGCTCACTAGTAAATATCAATTCTTGGTCTGGCTCTTTTCCAGTCTTGCTAACTGTGTCTAAATGTGTGAACCTCTTACCATCTGCGTGCTTCAATTTTCCTCTAAATTAAAAAAAAAAAGTCTTACCTGTATTCTACTCAGTTCAGAGTTTTGAAAGATAACGGGAGGTCATTAAAGTGTAGTTAAAATCCATAACTGTTGAAAAAAATCATTGGCTTTGACATATACTATCGAGAAATAGTAATATGCTGTTTAAAGACCACAGACTCTTAGTGTGCTTTGTTGCTTAGTCTGAGACCTCTGTTTTCAGAATGCAGTGTATTCGAAGACCAGTTTTACTGTTGAATTTGACAGGCCTGGCACAAGACCAATCTAATGAGCCCAAAGGGAGAGTCTGTGGAAAATGCAGGTTTGAAGGAGCCGGAGCACTGGCCTTCCCGGAAGTCCTCGCTCTCCGTGTTCGTTCCTGTGGGTGGGAGCTTTGCTGAAAGTTGGCTGTTTTCTTCCTTCCGTCGCATCTGATTCCGATCTGTACTTGTCTGTAGCTGGAGACGGTCGGATGGCAGCTGAACCTTCACATGGCTCACTCAGCCCAAGCGCAGCTGAAATCGCCTCGAGCCGTGTTGCAGCTGGGAGTGAGCAGTGAGGATTCAAAGGTAAGACCCGGGGCCTCGTGAAGTGGTGCGTCGGTTACCAGGTAGGTCTTGTGCTGTTAGAGGGGTCTCTGCCCACCGCCCCCCCCCCCATTGAAAACACAATTAAATTAAAATTAAACAAGGCTTAACGAATGGATAGATCTTCGTGACAGGTTCTGATCATCAGATTTACTTACCCTTTGTTATTCATTTGAAGAAATACCTTGTCTTGCAAGGTGTTTCATTACCCCTTCTTTGAGATTCTGCAACGGGAACCCTTGGTAATAGCCATATAAAATTAATATTTGAATGATTTGGATATTTGTAGATGGAATGTTGTCATCTAGCCAGTGCCCGCGTTACCAAGATGACGTGTATTGTGTGTTGTGTATAACACTTGTGCGCATGCGTTTAAGTCCCAGCTCTCGAGGAAGAGTTGTGGATTAGTTTTATACTGCGTGATGGTTTCTTTTTTAGCGTTAATTTCAGGAAGCCTGAACATCTTATCAAAGTTAGAAGAGTTGGTATGGAATTTTTTTTTTTTTACTGTAGCATATAAAGAAATATATATTCAAGATAGCAGTAAAAGCTATTTGTTATCTTTTTATTGTAACCGGTTATCTTTTGGAGATACATAAGGGGGAGTGACTTTTCCCCTCTAAATAAAGGGGACTTTGCTCCATTTTGAGACAAAATAGAGGTGAGAATGAGGTATGAAGACCTGAGGAAAGAGAGATAACTGTGGCGGGACGTGATCAGAAAATAATGGGAGACATGTTATTGTTTATAATGGACACTGAAGGAGGGAGCGGTATTCCTTTTTTGCTAGAACTTTCCTTATGTATCATATCATGCGCATTTTGTCTTCCGTAGGAATGGGGACGAGGTTAACGTGCCTATAACATTTTAGGCAATTGAGTTGGGTCTCACTGTATATAATGTATTAATTCATTGCCAGGTTTCAAAAGTATTGCATTTCACACATTTTAAGTTGATGAACACGATATAAATAACAATAATATATAGAATAATATAAGTTTAGTGGTTAAGAGTCTAAGCGACTGGTGTGTTATAGATGCTCTATAATTTAGTAGTGGTGGAGCCCTGGGCAGGCCTCTTCATCTTTATGAGTGTCGGTTTCTTCACCTGTAAACTGGGAATAATGTTACTCATCGCGCAGGGTCTATATGAAGATGAGAAGCCCAGGGTATCGAGTGGTTGTTTAGTCCGATGCCTACTATTACGTATAAATGCTTAAAAACTGCAGGCTGCTACCGTCTTCAGCAGCAGCAATAAAACTTATTTTTGGCTAATGAATAAATAAATGCCTTTGTTTTAAACCAAAGCCTGCAGCGAATTTATTTACTGATGAGATCGACTCATTTCCCTTTCCTTGCCCCTTTTCCCCTTTTCAGTTCTTGATCATAGTTTCCGTATTTACGCTTACTGAGACCTGGGGAGGGGGAGGACAGCTTGGAAAGCCTGATGGTTTCTTACAGTGAACTAGGGAAGACATTCCTTCAGGTTTGGAATAACAGTCTGGAACTCAGTAGTGTAGCCTGGCTGCTCCGAGTGGAGACACATGCGTGCCTACACACACACACACACACACACACACACACACATTCATACCTTCTCCAAGTGGCTGTGCACCTTCACTGTTGTATTTCTCAGGCCTGTCACATGTTCTGTCCGAGCAGCTCAGTGGAATTGATAGGCTGGAAGGAAAGCATTGTGATCCTGCATCCTTGTGCAGGCGGTGCTGGACCTGGACATGCCCGAGTCCTTCCAGCTCCTTTATTATGTCTCCGAAATCTGTTTATATGTCGTTTCTGTTTTTAGACAGTAGGAACAAATGAGTAATGCTTCTAGTAAAAGAGCCATGTTTTTAATCCATGTTACTTAGAAAAATCCTACAGATATGAAATCCAGGTCACTGGGAGATAGAGCCTGGGGTATGTTTGTATTTCCTGGTGTGTTGCTATTTTGAAGTTTTGAAGGCGCGTTTGGTTATCCGTAGAACTTGTAGAGTTAGAGAACCATTTGCATTGACAGACAGACCATTTGCGAAGCATCCCACAAAGGCAAAAGATATTTTCTTCCTTCCCTCCTTCCTTCCTTCCTTCCTTCCTTCCTTTCTTTCTTTCTTTCTTTCTTTCTTTCTTTCTTTCTTTCAAGAGTTTATTTATTTTGAGAGAGAGACAGAGCATGAGCTGGGGAGGAGCAGAGAGAGAGGGAGACACAGAATCTGAAGCAGGCTCCAGCCTCTCAGCTGTCAGCACGACTCAGACCCATGTACTGTGAGATCATGACCCAAGCCAAGATCAAGAGTCAGACGCCAAACTGACTGAGCCACCCAAGCACCCTGATATTTTCATTTTGCATGCAGACTTAAGTGCACCTCTTTCTCCATATAGCATTGTGCGGACTTGAGCCCTGTTTCTCATATCTGCTAAAGAAGAGACACGTAATGGAGGGTATCAGCCTGACAGACACCTGCCATCTCCAAGTGCCCTGTGTCCCGGCTCGAAGGAGCAGTTAGCTGCCACACTCTGTTCTCTCAGGGAGCTGCTGCTGGGAAGCTGCACTTTTTCATATTCTCCCTCTTTCTCTTTATGGTCTGGTACTCTGTTCTTTCTCCTCAGGTGAGATTTTGGGAATTCTTGACAGGTGGGAAATGTTAGATGAAAGGAGCAGGAATATGGAGCATGTTTTAAAAACCAAGTTTGTTAAAAGAAGGGAGAACTTTAAGAAAAAAAATTTTTTTAAGTTTATTTTGAGAGAGAGAGAGAGAGAGAGAGAGAGAGTGAGCAGGGGAGGGGCAGAGAGAGGGAGAGAGAGAATCCCAAGCAGGATCTGTGCTGACAGCATAGAGTCCAATGTGGGGCTCGAACTCAAACTGTGAGATCATAACCTGAGCTGGAAGCAAGAGTCAGACGCTTAACCGACTGAGCCTCGCAGGCACTCTGAGAAGGGAGAAGTTTTACTGAAAATGATGAAAAGTTATGACGGGTTAGCTTATGATGGAAAATATCGTAGAATACAGAGTTGCCGTATTATGAAATTGGCATTTGTTTAAAGCAGAAAGCATTAAATATAATTCTTGTAAGTGGATATGTTAAAGGGTAGTTTTCCTGAAAATATGCATTTATTAAAATAATACTGAGAGGGGCGCCTGGGTGGCTCCGTGGGTTCAGCATCTAACTCTTGGTTTTGGCTCAGGTCACGATCTCATGGTTTGTGAGATCGAGCCCCTCGTTGGGTTCCACGATGACAGAGCAGAACCTGCTTTGGGTTCTCTCTCTCTTCTCTCTCTCTGCCCTTCCACTGCTCACTCTTTCTCAAAACAAATAAATAAACTTAAAAACATTTCTGAGAGGGTTAGTCAGTGAGAAATATGAGAGACTATTTTGATGGTGTTTACTTTTGAGCTGCTGAGCCAAAACCTTCCTCTAATTCACCAAAGTGTGTGGTTTCTAAAAGTCTTTCTTCTCATTCACTTCCAACATACACATGAAAAGCGTAGCCTGCAGGGAAGTTCTAATCGCTATCACATTAGATAGTACTGTTGTACTGGTCTTCTTTCTCTTGGAACGTTCCTGTCTCAAGGCTTTCCTGTTTTGCTACTAATTTTATCATGAGAACTGGGTGATTGTAGCTTCTCTTGTAGTATTTTGATTTATATATTCTAGTTGTTTGCAGCTAATTGTCTTAGTGTTTGTCTACTGCATTTAGCAAAGTAAGATTATTTTCCTGTTCTGAGATACATCAAAAAGAGATTTTTGTGTTATTTGGGGTTTTTTTTTTTTTTTTTTTGGTGTATTTCATTAGAGGGCAGTAGAGCTCTGTGCTTACCTAACCTCTGGCATTTACAGTGTTATTTGAAATAACATTCAAAATAATTTGTGAAGTCAGTAGTTGTGGGAAATGCTAAGTGTTCACATTTCTAATCTGTACGTAACAATAGAGTTCTCTTGTTTCCATCAACAAAATTAATGCCTATGAATCAGATATGTACAGAACAAATAAATGAAATCATCATGATTTCATTGTTTGCTAATTTCTCTGTGATTCTTTGCCAAAATGAAATTTATTAAAAAGCCTTCAACACTGTTGACATTTTTGTTACATTCTGTCGCTTGTGTTAATTTCTTTGTGAGGAAAGAGAACACAGGAATCCCCAAGATGGTTGAACGACTCTAGTACTATTAGTTCTAGACTAATCATGGACAGCTAAAATTTCTTTATTTATAAAGAAGAGCAATTTTATACTTAACAAATGTTGGTAATTTTGAATATTCCAAGAACCTTAACTTTGAGTATCCTAAAAGCACTAAAATATTTTAACTTTGCTGTGAATCGTGCATTATTGCGTTTCCCCCAGTAGCTCTGCACTGTCTGCAAGACAAGCATGGTGTTTTGGTGCAGTGATTCTAAAGTTCATTGGTACATCTTTTAAGACAGAATCGTTGTGTTTCATTCATTTCTCCCTTTGAAACACCTGGGGTAAAATCACCATGAACGGGAGCTGTCATTTACCTTAAGGTTAAATTGGATTATGCTCAGTTTGTACCAGGTACTTTGTGGTGGGTAATTACGATTTCAAGTGAATTTAGGACTTTCAGTACCAATGTTTTGAGTTAGAGATCTTCATTCTTATTTCCAACATGGACGACAGATTCCATTTAGCGTGAGGAAAAGGGAGGCAGAGCCCTGTTCTCGTGCTTCCTCTGCGCTAGACATGGCGTCTCCTCCTTTATTTAAAACATTTCTGGGGCACCTGGTGGCTCAAGTCGGTTCCGCTCAGGCTGTGGTCTTGCAGTCTGTGTGTTTGAGCCCTGCGTGGGCTCTGTGCTGACAGCTCAGGGCCTGGAGCCTGCTACGGATTCCGTGTCTCCCTCTCTGCCCCTCCCCTGTACATGCTCTTTCTCTCTCTCTCTCTCTCTCTTCAAAAATAAACATTTAAAAAAAGTCTTTTTTAAAAAAATAGAATACTTCTTTTAGGATTACCTAAGTGGTTCACTTGGTTAAGCATCCAACTCTTGATTTCAGCTTAGGTCATGATCTCACAATTCATAAGTTCTGGCCCCATATCAGCCTCTGCACTGACAGCCTGGAGCCTGCTTGGGAGTCTCTCTCTCCTTTTCTCTCTGACCCATACCTGCTCTTGCATGCACTTTCTCTCTCACGTGCTTTCACTCTCTCAAAAGAAATAAATAAACTTAAAAAAAAAGAAAGCTGTCATCCTATTGAAAAAATGAAAATAGGGGCGCCTGGGTGGCTAGGTCGGTTGAGCATCTGACTTCAGCCTAGGTCATTATCTCACAGTGTGTGTTCGAGCCCCACGCTGGGCTCTGTGCTGACAGCTCAGAGCCTGCAGCTTGCTTCCTATTCTGTGTCTCCTTCTCTCTCTGCCCCTCCCCTACTCACTCTCTGTCTCTGTCTCTCAAAATAAAATAAAGACAAAAAAAAATTAAAAAAGAAAGGAAAATAAAAGACTTCTTTCAGGTATGAAGTCTTATTATCCTCATTTTATAGGAAGATGGAGAAATGGAAACACGTAGATCTGTTTATGACACATTCCTTAGTAAGAGAAACATGCATGTGTTGTTCAAGTTATGAATTCTTGTATCAGAAACGTAAAGTCTTTGGATCTCCTTACAAGTGATGGTTGTACTGACTGTTTTTGAAGGAGCTTCACGTTTTTCAAGCTGCTTTCCCTAGCAGGTCTGAATTTTACAAATGCTGTATTTTTACTAATCTAATCTGTATAAGTAAGTATATTTCAATATATTTCCCTTGATAATTTAAGTTTAGTTTTATTTAAAAAAATTTTTTAATGTTTAATTTTGAAAGAGAGAGAGAGAGAGACAGCATGCAAGAGGGTGACAGGCAGAGAGATAGGGAGACAGAGAATCTGAAGCAGTCTCCAGGCTGTAAACTGTTAGGACAGTACAGAGTCCCCATCTGGGGCTCGAACTTGCGGACCGCGAGATCATGACTTGAGTTGAAGTCGGATGCTTAACCGACGAGCCACCCAGGTGCCCCTGTTTTTCTCTTTTTTAACAGCTGTACATCTATAATGGACATTTTGAAAACTATAGGGAAAAAAAGACAATTAAAACTAGTACTTGCTATAGGACCTTCCATTCATTTTTCACTTTGTATCTCTTAACTTACAAGTGATTTTTAAAAAAAATAATGATGTTTGCATTTGGTCTAGGAAAAAAATCGAGATTTTATTATTACCGTTCAGTACTTGATACGGTTATGAGAAGATAATCTCATTCATTAATCAGATTTTTTTTTCCATTTTGATAAGTAGCAATTACTGCTTTTTCTGCAGCATGCTATCTTGTGATCTGAAGGAACATTCTGTAAAGTCTGGGGCTTTTTACTCACTGATTTTGATGAGAAATTTTAGAAAATGAGCTTCACTTTCAGCAGTTCTGTATTAAGATAGTACTTTTCATTTGTGCCATTTCAAATGTGCCATTGTTTAGGGTTCAAAAATTTTTGAAGACAGGTCAATGGTTTTTCTTCTCAAATGAGATGATTGATAAATATTGTCTTTTTTTTAAAAATTGTGGTTCCTGGGACACCCGGGTTGCTCAGTCGGTTGAGTGCCTCTTTTTTTTTTTTTAAGTTTATTATTTTCAGAGAGAGAGAGAGAGACTGTGTGAGTGGGGGAGGCACAGAGAGAGGGGAGAGAGAGAATCCAAAGCGGGTCTGTGCTGTCTGTGCAGAGCTCCACGTGGGGCTCAAACTTACAGTCGTGAGATGATGACCTGAGCCAAGACCAAGAGTCAGATGTTTAACCAACTGAGCCACCCAGGCGACCCGAGTGTCTGACTCGTGATTTCCGCTCCAGTCGTGATCTCACTGTTGTGGGGTCAAGCACCTCGTAGGGCTCAGCGATGAGTGGGAGCCTGCTGCAGACCCCCCTCTTTCCCTCTCCCCCTGCCCCTCCCTTGTGCACATGTGCCCTCACTCAGCTCCCTCCCTCCCTCCCTCTCTCAAGAAACAATAAATAATTGTGGTTTTTTAATTAGTTGGGTTGTATATATTTATTGTCAAAAACTTGAAAATTCCAGAGATATAAAGAAAATCTCAGAGGTTTACCCCCAAGATTCAGCCAGTTTATTTGATATATTTATTTTGGTGTTTATTCTGTGGATCCTTTCTTCTGAGATTGTGATTCTATGACCTTTTTGATTTTATGTTCTGCTTTTTTCGTTTAACTCTGTAAAACTTTTTCCATATTGCTTCTAGCTTACCATGAGTGTATTTTGAATAACTGTATTGTGCTTTGGCTATGAAATACTGTGGTTTTCTGCCAGTTCCTCCACTGTCAAATAATGGGTTTATTTCAAGTATTTTTCTGTTATACTGTGACAGACTTATTTGTGTATATATACATAGTAGGTGGTCAATAAACATTTACTGATTGACTAACTGACTAATTGAATGAATGAATAAAACCTCCTTGGTATATAAGATTACTCCCCAGAAGTGTAACTAGTAGGTGAAAGGGTATAAACTAAAAAGAAGTCTTGCTAATGGCTTTCCATATTTATTTTGGAAACATGCTCAGAAACTCAAAGCGTGCATTCAAAGGATTTAGGAGCTTCTGGAGAAAGGTGTGACATTACTATCTCAAATATAGGCTCTTTCGTAACTGGCTAATTAAGTGCTTTGGATAATTGTAGGAGACCAGTGAAAAGCTCAAGTGCTTTTGTAATATTAGAGAGCTGTCGTCTATTTTTATAATTTCTTTATTCCATTAATGTACATATAAGCTTTCATTATATGTTTTGGTTTATTATAGAACACACAGAAGCTATCTGATCAAATACTCCGGCAGTTACAGAGAATAGAAATAGCCCTTAGTTGTGAGATAATTGCCCAGATACTCTGAGAACAAAGCCTGGTCCTTTTCAATCCAGTTTACTATTCCTAAGGCTGTGTGGCTCTAGTTTTCTGATTCTCAACTTTGTTTTGTATCTTTTTTAATAAAGTGTGATCAGTTTCTCAATGAAAGTGTCCTTCCGGGGTCATGTTTTCTACATAAGAGCAATACAAAATGTTTTTCCTCAATTTCGTGCATATTTTTAGTTTTGTGATCAGTTTGACTTTCTAAAAGGCCTATGCGTTCAAGTACATTGAAGTGTTCAAATCATGTCAGTACATCTTGATATCACAGTCTCTTTGTATCTGTGTGTGTGTGTGTGTGTGTGTGTGTGCGCGCGCGCGCAAGTTTTGTTTTTCATATTTCAGTCTCCCTATTGGAAACTCTCCATTTACCCATGAGAAGACTTTTTATAAGCTAAAAAAAAAAATATTGTTTGGATACTATCTTTGAGGAGTAAAGACAAACAATATTAATACACAATTAGAGTGTGACAGTATTTAGTGTTCATGTGGGGAAAATGATAGAAGAGTCTTGGAGAAGAAAATTCTTTCTAAAAATATGTCAGAAAGTTCATGCATTTCAGACTTAAAATATCATCTTTTCACTAACATTCCTTTTAAAAATTTTGTGGGATTCCAAAGTAGGTAAACAAACAATATCACTCTTATTTGTCTTTCCTAGCATTGGAGCCTCTTAGCTTTTTGCATTCAGAGGCAATTGATAATTATAGAATTCCCTGGACATAATAGAATATATTTAGAAGTACTTCTAAATTTTGTTTGATGTATTTTTATGGATTAGAAATGACATTAATATAAACCAGTGGCTTAAGTGTTTTTTGTTATAAAAATGTTTACGCTGAATTAGACAACTGAACAAATAAAATGCCATTTCGTAAATTAAATAAGCAGTATGTTTTGAATAGCTCAGATTCCATTCAAGAAGCATTTACTAATCATTTTGTATGTAAGAGACACTAGGCAAGGTATTAATGATATGAGAAGGTCTTATTTTCTCTCTTGGAGCTTATGGTCTAGCACGCCAGTAAATACAAGTTGAGCGAGTGTTACAAAAGTGGGAAGACACGGAGCTCCAGGGACCGGCAGCAAGGAGTAAGAGACTGTGACAGTAGGGGGGTTCCAGGGGAGAGAAGAGTGCGTGAAAAAGGACACAGGCTTATCTCTTGGACCTGTTGAGTATGATGTAGCTGCAACGTCCGGGTGGAGATCCATGGGCAATCTGGGGCTTGAGAGAAAATGATGGACTAGAAACTGAGATTTGGAGATCATTGAGGGTTAGATTGTAGTTTTAGTCCCTAGAATGGTAGAGATCAGTCATTTAGGGAGAGAGTATAGAAATGTATGAGCTCCAGGACCCCTGGGTGGCTCAGTCGGTTGAGCATCTGATTTCAGCTCACGTCATGATCTCACGATTTCACGGTTCGTGAGTTCGAGCCCCTGCATCGGGCACACTGCTGTCAACGCAGAGCCCGCTTCGGATCCTCTGTGTCCATCTCTCTCTGCCCCTCCCATGTTCACACTCTCTCTCTTAAATATAAATAAACATTAAAAAAATTTATGAGCTTTTAAATTTAAAAGGCAATAGGGTTGGAGGAGCCTATGACAGTGAATGGGAAGGAGCAGCAAGAGACAAAAGGAAGAACCTTTCTTGGACAGTGAATTATGTCACGTGTTCCTAGGAGGTAAAAGAGAAAAAAAAAGTCAATTAACTAATAAATTAACTAATTTAATCCTCACAGCTATGAATTAGTTACTAATATTTTCCCTCCTTTGCTCATTGGTTAAATATCCATACCTAGATGGGAGTACTAGAAAGTGAGAGAGCCAAGATTTGGGTCCAGGTCCATGTGACTCAACAGCCTGAACCTCTAACCACTATAGGTGATAAAAGAATGAATTCAGTGACCTGGAGATCATTGGTGATCGCTGTCTCGGGGCGGGAGGAGATGTTTTCAGACGGCGGGGAGTATTGAATGCTGCTGAGAGGTCAGGAAATAGAACAGGCATGCGAGTGTTGTATTTGGTTAGATGGACCTCTCCGATAGCCAGGGGTCATCTTGGTTACAGCTGAGAGGAAAAAGAAACGTGCTTGGATTAAACCAAGGAAGGAATATGAGGATACAAAGTGGAGGCCACCATATTTAGTTAACTCTTTCGAGAAGCCTGGAGGCAGGATAGTCGCGTGGGGAGTGTGGATTTAGTGACTGCAGATGCTGGCGGAGGCTCGTACGCCAGTGCCCCAGATCCGTGGGGAGAGAAATGGATAACGCAGGACAGAGAGGGATATAATTTCCGCGAGAAAGTGAGAAGTTGCAAGATCCAGAGTGCAAATGGAAGGGCTGAACTGTGAAAGAAGTGGGGACATGGCATTCGTTATAATAAGGAGTCAGAGTAGGGGCTAGATTGGTAGTTTGGGGGATTGGAAGAGAAATTTGTGTCTGATTGCTGCTATTTTCTCCAGGCAGCTGGGGGAGTGGTAGGTTAAGGAGGTTCGAGAAGCAGAGGAGAAAGTATGAAATAGTATTTTGGATACTGGGAAAATGAACCGGCTCAGGGGATTTTAGTCAACTTGACTGTGTTGAGCAGAGCTGATTGCCCATTTGGAATTTGTGGCCATGAATTTAAAATGGGAACTGTTGGAAGGTCGTACATTTTTCTTGGTCCATTTTTAGCTGCTCTGGTACAGAGGTGGAGCAGGTGGGTACCTGGATTTAATCAGCATTTCATCCCTGCCCAGTGTATCAGATGAAGGGAGAAAGGACGGCCTGTGTACAACAGGGAGGGATTCTAAATCGAGTCAGGTGGAGAGGGCAGTGTGATGTGTGTTGGGGGTAGTAGGTTGATGGAGAGGAAATGGCTGGAGACAGAAATGGAACCCTGGGCCATGGCCTCCCTAGAGCAGTTTGTAGTGTGGAGGACCCTCAGATAGACTCATTAGGTCCTGGATCACTCAGGGATTTTTAAATTTGAATCTTCAGACTTCTCTGGCTTGGTCTGGTGTATAGCAAGCATAGCCTTTAAGGGAGAGGAGTAGATAAAAGTAAAACCTAACATCTGATCTTGTCTGCATGTTTACTGTGCATCAACTTGGAAACCAACGTGGTCCAAATACATGAAAAGTTGCTCCTAATCTAAGAGTTCTTAATGTGCGGCCAGTGGCTTCCCCTTTATCTGCTGCAGCCTTGGCTGACGATGTACCCAGTACCTGCTGGGAAATCCTGGAGGAGTTCATAACGAGCCGTCTCTACCAACAGTACTACAGCCAGAATCAGTGAAAGTGTGCAAAATGTGAATGTTTTATATCTCTGTTGAAACTATTAACTTTTTGAACACCATTGGTGATTTTCTGAATCGCTTTTCTAAATCTACTGTTCTCGTTGGGGATGGTATTATAAGTTTTAGATTCAAGGAACAGTAAAGATGGCCAGATTAAGTTTTCTTGCAAGTAAATTGCATTGTTGAATATTGAATCAGTCCTAATAATTTTGGCAAAAAAAAAAAAAAAGTTGACAGTTTTCTTTCCCGGCCTAATTTAAATGAGATTTTTAAAAAATTATGTTTTTTAAAATCTTTATTTATTTTTGCGAGAGGGAGAGAGAATGTGAGTGGAGGAGGGGCAGAGAGAGAGGGAGACACAGAATCCTAAGCCGGCTCCAGGCTCTGAGCTGTCAGCACAGAACCTACACAGGGCTGGAACTCCTGAACCATGGGATCTGAGGCAAAGTTGGCTGATTAACTGCTTGAGCCACCCAGGCGCCCCTAATTTAAATGAGATTTTAAGCATTTTTGCTCTTATGTTACCGTGCAAGTGCTTAAATGTACCCTTAGTGGATTATGTAAATTGTTTCCTTTAAATTTTTTCATTCCTTTATCTGACACTTATTTAAAGAAAATTAAGCTTATAGGAAAAAGAGGAGTCACTTTTATTGTGTAATATATTTCTCCTCTCAGAACAAAGTTTTGGGCCCTGTTGACTGTTTTTATGGTATTGGGGAAAGTAGAGATTTTTCTTTATATTGTTTTTGTTGTTGTTTCACCTTTTCTACTATTCTTAATACTTCTTATCCAAAATTATTTAATCTTAAAAAAAAAACCTCATGTCTGTATATAAAGTGCTTTAAGGATTTTAATCAGATCCTCAAATCTTGGGTCACCTGCCCTCTTATTTGGAAACGTGGCCCTTCCCAGATGCCTGGTCATTGTCCCTGGCCATTTGCATGTTTGTAGCCTCAGCTCAGTGTCCCCAGTTCTGTGATTTCGGTCTGTATTTGATGACGCCTGAGGGTGTGCAGGCCGCTGTTTGGCTAGCGCACGGACAGTCACTCTCGGGCACCTCGTGTAATGGCGAACCTACTCCATAAGCAGCGGGAGCGTCCCGCGACGAGGGCGCCTAGATGGACAGAGGCGCGGCAGGCGGGCCGGGGAAGCGGTGCTCTCCGCCTCTCACCGCCCACCCCACCCTTGCTGCTAACGGAAACAAGAGACAGAACATAATCTCGTTTTTGCAAATCTGGGTAACTTGTTTTAGAAAAGTTTTGATCCTAATTAATGAAGGAACTGACTATATATCATTTTTTACAATGTCTTACCTTGTTTATAAAAATTGTTTGGTGGGGCGCCTGGGTGGCTCAGGCGGTTAAGCATCTGATTCTTGATGTCTGCTCAGGTCATTATCTACAAGCCCCTCTTTGGGGTGGAGTCTGCTTAAGATTCTCTGTCTCTTTGCCCCCCCTCCCAAATAAATAAGCTTAAAAAAATAAATGGTTATTTTTTGTTTATATACATAAAATTTGTTGATACTCGATACACAACATCAGTGAAATGCCATATATTTGTTGTAGCAGTTGTGGTTAGTTAACAAAATAACATAACTGAGAAAATTTCATATTCGGGGTGAAGATAAAATGTAATAATAAGTGAATGTGTAGAAAGAAATATCTTTTTTAAAAAATTTATTTTGAGAGAGCATGCGCATACATATGTGAGCAGGCAGGGGCAGAGAGAGGGGAAGAGAGAGAATCCTAAGCAGGCTCTGCACTGTCAGCACAGAGCTCTACTTGGGATTCAGTCTCACAAACCATGCGATCATGACCCGAGCGAAAATCAAGAGTCAGACGCTTAACCTACTGAGCCACCCAGGCGCCCCATGATAATAATTTTGAGTGAGATATTTAATTGATATATGGCTTTCCCAGAATACTTGTTATAAACGAGTTTTTTCCCCACCACAGAGCATTACATTGTAAACACCTTTCAGTGTCAGTTGATTAAATTTTACTCAGCAATATCACTTTAAATGGCTGCAGAGCATTCTGTTTATATATTCTGTCTTTTGTTTCTTTTTTTTTTGTAAATGTGGTTTATTTTTCAAGTAATCCTTCAACAATGCCTTTCCTTTTAAAGCCATATTTCAGCCTTTTGGTGGACACTGCCATTATTGGCCAGTTAAAATAAGGGAAGTGGATCTTAGAAGTGATTCCATGGGTTAGAATTCTAGTAACTGCTGGACTAATAAGTGTTTACTGCAGGGTAAGCTGTCTTTTCCAGGGATTATCATGTTTGGACATGTAGTCTGGAACATTCTTTTTTTAAAAAAATTATACTTATTTTTAATTTCATTTTTAAAGTGTTCATTGAAATTCAGGTTAGTTCACAGAGAGTGTAGTGCTGGTGTCAGGTGTACCGTGCGGTGACTCAGCACCCCGTCTGTCGCCCGTGCTCGCCGCAGTGGGTGCCTCCTTGCTCCCCGTCACCTGTTTTACCGTCCACTCCCCTCCCCTCTGGTAGCCAGCGGGTTGTTCTCTACAGTTAAGAGTCGTTTCCTGGTTTCTCTCCTTTTTCTCCCAATGACTGTGTGTTTTGTTTCTTAAATTCCACGTCTGAGGGAATCACATGGTACCTGTCTTTCTCTGACTTACTGTGCTTAGCATAGTACTGTCTCGCTCCATCTAGGTTGTTGCAAGTGGCAAGACTCCATTCTTTTTGATGGATGAGTAATATTCCGTTTTGTGTATATGTGTGCGTGTGTCCACATATACACACACATATAATGTATATATACATACATCTTTTTTATCCATTCATCAACTGATGGAAATTTGAGCTGTTTCCATAATTTGGCTACAGGAGATAATGCTGCTGTACACATGGGGTGCATGTTGGAGTGGCTTTCAAATTTGCATGTGTATGTTTATTAATTCATAAGGTTCTCAAAAAGCATTTGCTTCCTTCTTTCCTCTCTTCCTCCCTTTCTCTTTCCCCGCCTTCCTTTCTTCTTTATCCTGGAGGAGAAGGCAGTTTCCTTGAGAGCTCTCCCGTTTTATCTCAAGGAGTTCCAGCCCATCCATCTTACTAACAGGGTAATTTTATCCAGGCTTAGAATTCTGCCACTTCCTTGATAAGGACAATGTAATAAATATTCCAGAATAACCCAGCAGTAAAACAAAGAGAGTTACTCAGGTACAGCTTTATTTATGGAATGAGCAAAAGCTTGTGGAATTTTCCAGCAAAAAGAGATCTTAGATGGAGTTGGCAATGGATTCTTAGGTAGATATCAAAAACACGAACAGCAAAAGAAAGAAAATAAATTAGACTTCCTCAAAATTAGAAACTTTTATGCATTGAAGGACACTGTGAAGAAATGAAAAGGTGAGGGACTTGTTCCTCATATATTTGAAGAACTTCTGTAATCGAGCAACAAAAACCAACAGCTCCACTAGAAATGGGCAAAGGACTTGGATAGATATTTCTCCAAAGAAGATGTACAAATGTCTACCAAGCCCATGAAAAGATAATGCATCCTTAGTCTTTAGGGGGACGCAAATCATAACTATGATGAGATGTGACTTCACAGTCGTTGGGGGGGCAATAATTACAAAGAGGGAGGGAGGGAGGGAGGGAGGTGGGAGGGCAGGGAGGGAGGGAGGAAGAAAAAGACAGAAAATGGGGTTGGTAAGGATGGGGAGATACTAGGACCCTCGTGATTGCTGGCGGCAATGTAAAGTGCTTGAGCCCCTATACTTGTTAGCTCAGAAATTCAACCTTAGTATTATCCTATGACTCTGCACCCCACTCCTGGATACATATCAGGAAGGACTCAAGTCAGTATATGCACATGCCTGTGGATAGCAGTCCTCGTCACAGTAGCCGGAAAGTCCCCGATG
Source organism: Helogale parvula (assembly GCA_004023845.1). NCBI lineage: Eukaryota > Metazoa > Chordata > Mammalia > Carnivora > Herpestidae > Helogale > Helogale parvula. The sequence continues at coordinate 105,462 of PJEM01001639.1, forward strand.
GCCGTCAGTGCATGCACGGATAAACCATGTGTAGTAAATACGTACAAAGTAATATTACTGAACCATAAGAAGGAATGAAGTACTGGTACGTGCCTCAGTGTAGGTGAACCTCAGAAACGTTTGCTTAGTAAAAGAAGCCAGACACGAAGGTCACATATTATGTGATTCCCTTTGTATAAAATATCCAGGTTAGGCAAACCCCTAGAAGCAGCAAGGAGATGAGAAGCTGCCAGGGTGGGGGAGTGACAGCTTAAAGGTTAAGCAGTTTCTTTTTGGGGGGAGGAAATGCCTGGAATCAGACAGTGGTGATACATCATGCATGTAGTAGGATCCACTGAGTTGTCTACTTTACAGTGCTTGAAACTGTAAATTTGAGAGAGAGACAGAGAGAGAGAGAGAGACATCAAGAAAGAGAATAAGGGAAACTGACTTTAGGAATATTTCAGCCTTCTAAGTTTATTGATGAGAAGAGTCAGGCTTAGTGAAGTTAAGTGGTTTGTCAGTTATTACTGGCACAGCCAGATGAGATTCTTGTCTGACAGAATGGAGGGGACAGTGGATTTAAAGTGACAAAACTGGGGCATCTCAGTGGCTCAGTTGGTGAAGCATCCAACCATTGATTTCAGCTCAGGTCATGATTCCACGGTTCATAGGATCAAGTCCCGCGTCAGGCTCTGCACTGACAGCGCAGGGACTGCTTGGGATTTCTCACTCTCTCTCTTGCTCCTGCTCTCTCTCGCTCTCTCTCTCTCTCTCTGCCCCGTCCTCTTCTCATGCTCTCTCTTTCTCTCAAAATAAATAAAAATTTTAATAAAAGGTAAAATCTTAAAACTGAGTTTAAATTTATGGGATGCGGGCGAGAATCTGAATTTACAGCAAATTTCCCAATTTGAAAATGTGGCTAATAATACCTCTCTTAGGATTATTATTGATAGAACTCATTGAGATAATGTCAGCAAAATGCCTACTAAAGTGAGTCGCACATCCTAGGTACTTAATGTTAATTGAATCTGAATTTGCAATGCTGTAGTCTAACCTTGTATTAGGAACATAAGTTATTCTGGAACATATTTTTAGGAATATGTTATCTTGGAAGATAGTTGAGTACTGACTTCATAGCTTATATAATAGTTTGCTCTGTAAAAAATATTATGCCACATTACAATATTCTACCTTGTAACCAGGCTCTTAGAATTGAGATTGAGTTATCTATAGCCATCATTTTGAACAAATCACTGTTGCTTTTCTCTTAATTAGTAGAAAGGATTCCCAAATGAACATAGAGGAAGAGTACTACTTCCTTAATTGCTAATATTGCATTGTAGGCTACTTGAACTCGCTGTGGGATTTTTTTTTTTAACCCACAGTGACCTTTCATCGAGTGTGTGCTCTGAAAGAACAAATTGGCACGGCAGTGTGCCAATTATAAGTATAATTTTCTGTGATATTAAATCATCTTTGCTCTTATTTGATCATCCTCTGTGACAATACTTTGTATTTGCCTTGGTCGCTTTCAGCCACAGGGCTCAAAACTCTGCAAATATTGACCCTCAAAACACTCCTTTGAAGCAGGCATCCTGTAATCATCCTTACTTGTTAGGGAGAAGGAGGGTGGTATTAGTCCATTGTTAATCCTGTAATAACAGAAGAAATAGTCTATTAAAAATAGGTCGCTAATTATAGGCTGGTTTTCTTTGAAAATGAGAACAGGGGCGCCCGAATGGCTCACTTGGTTAAGCATCTGACATCTGACGTCAGCTCAGGTCTCGATCTCACAGTTCATGGGTTCAAGTCCCGCATTGGACTTTCTGCTGTCGCCGCAGAGCCCACTTTGGATCCTCTGTCCCTCTTCTCTCTCTCTCTCTCTGCCCCTCCCTGCTCACACTCCTCTTTCTGTCTCTCTCAAGAATAAACAATATTAAAATACATAAATAATAAATAGATAAATAAGAAAGTAGCAGTCTTTCTCCCTCATGTAGATGATGCTCATGATTTCCATCCCCATTTCAGTTTGGCTGTTTTCTCTGCTTTTCAACTGATTGTAATGCTTATTGACTTCTTCTGAGTCTCAAGTACTAGAAGATAGAAACGTTATGAGCAGGTACCTAAAGTAGTTTGATTGAACTATATCAATTGTCAAGCCTTTTGTTCTAGACAGATCAGTAGAATAATCTATGTATTTCTTGGCTTTGAGAGTAAGTACGAACTATGTAGTCAGTGGTAAGTTATATGACAGTCACCTCCTCAGGTATTTTAGGTTGGCATGGCAATGACTAATGATCCTGCTACTGTGTAAGTGTATTGATGCGTCCCATTGATGGTATGCATTTTGTGAATGAAGCACTACCTAATCCTGTATCTTTTGGCTGTTTGTTTCTTGAGTGGTCATCTTTGGAGATGGGGGAATATCCTATAGGTTAACATACAGAACCAGCGTAAAAGTACAATTTAAAATGGGGCCTGCTTAATAATAATTCCTAAAAAAAGCTAAAACATTTCTCATAAGGAAATTTAGTTTATATTGGATTTTTTTGTTTGTTTTTTAAAAAGCTTTTAGTTAACATACAGTGCAGCTTTGGTTTCAGGAGTAGAATCCAGTGATTCATCACTTAAACATACAACACCCAGTGCTCATCACAACAAATGTCCTCAATACCCAGCCCCCAGCTGGCCCGTCCCCCACCAGCCCCCCTCCATCAACCCTCCATTCTCTATTGTTAAGTGTCTTTTGTGGTTTGTTTGCCTCTCTTCTCTCCCCCACCCCCACCTATATATTCATCTGTTTTGTTTCTTAAATTCCATACAGGAGTGAAATCATGTGGGATATGTCTTTTTCTGATTGACGTATTTTGCATAGCATAGTATATTTCAGCTCTATCCACATCATAGCAAGTGGCAAGATTTTACTCTTTTGATGGCTGGGTAATATTCCATTTTATATGTATATTTGCCACATCTTCTTTATCCATTCATCAGTCAGTGGACATTTAGACTCTTTCCATAGTTCAGCTATTGTTGATAATGCTTCTATAAACATTGCCTCATATCTGTTAGCCTCTCCCACAAACTTCTTAGTTTTCTTTTTGCACATTAAGGGGTGCAGGTACCCCTTCAAATCTGTATTTGTGTATCCTTTGGGTAAATACCGAGGAGTGCAGTTGCCGGAATGTAGGGTAGTTCTGTTTTTAGCTTTTTGAGGAACCTCCATACTGTTCTTCACAGGCTGCACCAGTCTTCATTCCCACCAGCGGTGCAAGGGGGCTCCCCTTTCTCCGAATCCTCACCAGTTGTTTCTTGGATTGTTAATCTTAGCCATGCTGACAGGTATGAGATGGTACCTCATCGTGGCTTTGATTTGTATTTCCTTGATGATGAGTGATGTTGAGCATCTTGTCATGTCTCTGTGAGCCTTCCGGATGTCTTCTTTGGAAAAGTCTATTCATGTCTTCTGCCAGGGAATTTAGTTTATGCTAAGAAGCAAATCTATAAGCTGCCTTGTCGTCCTTTAATATGATATGGGTCAGGGCCAGTTTGGAGGCCAAAGGGACATCTAATTTCTTTATCATATTCTATACAGTTTGCAGTTGTCTGAGATCTCTCATTGTCTCCCATTCTCTCCTGCTGCGTGCTGGCCAGGCTGGGGCTGGGGGTGGGGTGCGGCTGGTCGAAGCTGCCTTTCAGCCGCTGCGGTGCAGGGAGGGTAACCGCCGCACAGGCTCCACCACATTCGAACAATCAGGAGGAGAAGGGCAGTAGATAACATTTATTGACCACTTAATACATGCCAGGTATTCTTTGTGCTCTGATGCTTTGTCTCATTGGGCCCTTGAAGTTCATAAACAGTGAGTCACTTTTTATTGTTTGCTCAGGAGGACCAAAAATAATTTACAATTTAACAAAGTAGCCACTGTCCTAACATAAGGATTACTCTGCCTCCTGTTTTTAGTGCGGTTTGTGCCTGGTGCGTATTCTCAGAGTCTTTGTGTTGTTGTTGTTGTTGTTTTTTAATGTTTATTTATTTTTGATAGAGACAGAGCATGAGCTAGGGAGGGGCAGAGAGAGGGAGACACAGAGTCCAAAGCAGGCTCCAGGCTCTGAGCTGTCAGCACAGAGCCCGACGCGGGGCTCAAACATATGAACTGTGAGATCATGACCTGAGCCATAGGCAGATGCTTAACCGACTGAGCCACCCAGGCCCCTAGCAGTCTTTGTGGCTTTATTGTTGCTCTTAAACATTTTGTTTTGATAGCTGTGAAACTCTCCTGAGAGTAGGTGATTTATTTCCATTTGCCAAGTACTGGGAGTCAGAGAATGACCTTGATAGAGATTAGGCTGAGAATTGTTCCTGTTCTTGTTGGCGAGGCTGTCTGGGTGATGAAGTACTTCTAGTACTAGGGAGTCAGAGTTTCTGGTAGGAAAACAGTCTGTGCCGAATTTTTCTAAAACGTGTCTCCGCAGCTGTATCACGGGTAGGGAACAGGGCAGCGGAGACAGTGACTGAGCCTGTGAGCCCTCGGGCGGCCCGGCAGTATCTCCGGAAAGTGGCGTTCTCCCATCACCCAGCCTCCAGCTGACTTGCGGGTACACACACACCTTATCTCTTCTTGTCAGTGCCGGCATGGGAGTTAGGCTCAGGAAACAGAATTTCCCTCAAAAATAGTAAGAAGTAGAAATTGCAAAATATTTTGTCTTCTGTTAAAACAGAACTGACTCGTCTTTCTGTCTCATCGCTGGGTGGGATACTGAATTCAGAGCTTGGAACTTGCACTTAGCAGCTCATTGTTGGGGAGCTCAGGAATCAGCAGCAGAATTTGCATAAAAGTATAAGCATTTCCTGAGCTGTCTGTCTCCTGGCTGGTGGCGTGGATTGGCCGTGGCAGAGTTGACCCGGTCTCTGAGGGTGCTTTTCACCTCCATCATTCTTTCCAGGAAGTTGGGTTTACTAGCAGTCTGAGGTAATTTTTGAAGCTCTGACACCGAAATTCTTTCAGATATTTAAGACTTACATATGGCAAGTTAACCCAAATGGGCTTTCGAAGTAGATGCATAGACCCTCTTTATTCCTGCTACATCCTCATATCTGCTAGCCTCTCCCACAAACTTCTTAGTTTTCTTTTTGCACATTAATGTTATAAAGAATCATGGTTGCTTTTCTTCCTTTATGTACAGTGGCACCTCCTCTTATGGGGAGACAGGTTTTAGAGTCTTGGGTCATGCAGGTGATGATGATCTCATGGAGACTGCCCTGCTCTTATTTTTTTTTAATTAAAAAACTTTATTTATATTTGAAAGAGAGAGAGCGACTGAGCGAGCAGGGGAGGGTCAGAGAGAGAAGGAGACACAGAATCGGAAGCAGGCTCCAGGCTCTGAGCTGTCAGCACAGAGCCCAACGTGGGGCTCGAACCCATGAACCGTGAGATCGTGACCTGAGCCGAAGTCAGATGCTCAACTGAGTGAGCCACCCAGGCGCCCTGAGACCACACTATTCTCAGGCAGAGGGAATCCCTTGGGAACGCACTGCATCGGATCCCAGCATCACATTCCTAAATAAGTCCACGTCACCCATCTTACTGTCCTTCAGCAGTTTGTTTGAACAGTTTGCTGATTCTTTAGTTGAACGTTTAGAGAGCATGCATGTGTTTTAGCCCTAGAGCCACTTTTAGCCCACCTGGGATCTCAGCATGTGCTGACTGAGGATACTGAAGACTGGCATTTTCCCTCTCATGCCAGGACTCACTCTCATTCAGGGAAATGGTGGCCTAACTGCCTGCATTACTTAATTCTGTCTGTTTGCAAAGTGCATAGTTAAGGTCATATAAGGGAATCATAGTTGAGTGCACAAATTCAGTATACGTCACTCCCCTCTATCACCTGATGCCTTGTCCTGTACGTGCTTTGACCCTCATCTGTTTCACTTATTTATGCCTTCACGTTCTTATTTCTGAGAATTTAAAAGTACTGCTGTAGTCGTTAAGAAAGTCTCCTGCCTGTTACCAATCTCTTCCTGATTTATGGGATTAGAGCCTGTTAGGAGAGAGAAAAGGTTTTAAATATAAGCTTATTGGAATTCTTTATTTATTAGCTAAATATATTCTTATAAAACCTTGCAGATAAATATTCTGTGTGGCCAGTGAAAAAAGGAAAGGGTAAGATAGTGAAGGTGATAGTTGCTAATTTTTAAATTGACAGGGAAGAGAGTATATTGATCTATTGAGTGCCAGTTTTTTGTTTTGTTTTGTTTTGTTTTTGAGAGACAGAGAGAGAGAGCTCGAGCAGGGAAGGGGCAGAGAGAGAGGGAGACACAGAATCTGAAGCAGGTTCCAGGCTCTGAGCTAGCTGTCAGTACAGAGCGCGGTGCGGAGCTCGAACCCACAAACTGTGAGATCATGACCTGAGCTGAAGTCAGACGCTTAACCGACTGAGCCACCCAGGCGCCCCAGTGCCAGTTTGAAGAACACTAATTCTGATAGGATTCTCAGTTTTCCTCCAGATATTTTGAGCTGGGTTCTAATTGCTACCCGCCAAGTAATTTTAAGTGGATTTAGATTCAGATATGGCTCTCTCCCATGGTTTCCACTCTGGTAGACCTGACTTATGCCCCTTTATACAGTAGGGGTTTGCCTTTATTTATATTAATAGCATGAGTCACCTATTTATTTTTCTTCATTCTAAGCCATTAAAACCTGTCAACAGTTACTAGGGTAAGAATTCTGAGAGGCAATTATCCTAACAAATTAGGACCTGAAAACTTTGAGAACTGTAACATTTAATTTATTATATTTTAAAAGGTTTGGTTGAAGGTTACTAATTGTGGGTTCTTTTGGGTCTCCCCCCCCCCCCCATGTTAGTATTATTGCAGAGAAGGTTTAGACTTTGTTACTAAATAGCTGTGTGTCCTGGGACAGAGCATTTCACCTCTCTGATCTTGGTGCTGTCTTGTCCAAGATAAAGGGCTTGAGTTGCGTGATTTCTCCCATCCAGCTCATAAATAACTCCATATTAGATCTTGACAGACAGTGGACAGTGAGGCGAATGACTTTCACAGTGGCATTGGTGTGCAGTGAAAACAGCACAGGCTTCGGAATCTCTCTGTTAGCCTCGTAGGAAGCAGCTGAAGACTCTCAAGACAGTTACTTATCTGTGTGAGGCTCAAATTCTAATCTGAAAATTTGGACAAGAATAGCTACCCAACAAGGCTTGTCTGAGAATGAGATATGATAGGAAATGTAAAAGTTATCTATTACAGCACCGTTTAGTTCATGGATATCTTGATCCCTTAAAGATAAGGCGAGGACAGGCAAATTGAAACACCTCACCCTTTATATGGCTCTTTCTGAGTTTTACCCAGAGTGGAACTGGCTGTGAAAGTAGAAGGCATAAAGAAGAGAATTCTTCCAGTCTTTAAATATTCTCCGTAATATCTTTAGGATAAATTACTTTTGACAGCAGTTGGAAGAAAATATTTAAGGGAAGTTTAGGTCTGTCACAAGACCTTACTGAGTTTTTTTCTTTAGTGCTAGAAACCTTCTTTTCTTTTCCTTGAACATTGGAACTTAAATCAGAAATGAATAAAGTAAATATTCAGGCCAAAAGCTGGATCCGGTTCTGTTGCTTTCTTAATGCCTTCGGGCTCCTCACTCAACAGCTGTGTACATCTTAGAGATAATGCCAATTTTTGGGATACTAGAATATATGCACTATCTTGAATATTTAAAGGAAACTTGCTATATTTAGAAATATAAAATCAAAGAATATAGACTGTCAGAACATTTTGGAGGAAATGGCTCACTCATACGAGGAATGAAAGCCGATAAATTTCTCAGTGTTTTCTGTTAGTACCTCATCGGTAGGAAATCTTAATGCAGCAGACTCTCTTTTGAATTTGTGGCTCTTGGGCGCCTGGGCGGCTCAGTCAGTTAGGCAACTGGCTTCGGCTCAGGTCAGCATCTCACAGTTTGTGATTTCGAGCCCCACGTCAGACTCTGGGCTGACAGCTCAGAGCCTGGAGCCTGCTTCTCATTCTGTGTCTTTCTTTCTCTCTGTCCCTTCCCTGCTCATGCTCCGTCTCTCTCTGTCTCTCAGAAAAATAAATATTTAAAAGAAAATTTTGAATTTGTGGCTATATAGTTGGTATCTTTTAAAAAATTACTGGATATTTAATTATCATGTAGTTTGGATGTAGCCTTGAACTGAGTGTGTTGGGCAATGCTAGAGTACTTTACACACTCACTTGTTAAATACATTGTTGGCAGACTAGGTGTAGGAGTGGTGTTTGAACTGAGGCTTTGGTTTGTTATTGTCTGTTAGGATTGCGGCATCTTAACTTTCATCAGTGGCGTTTGAGTAACCGTTTGGGCTTATTATGTTAGCTGTTTGGACCAACTAGAAAAAGCCACTAAGAATGACACTGATAATAATTGACTGTATAAAAAGCTGTATGCTTCAGAGAAACCCTACCCCTTTGCTTACATCACATGAGAGAATATTAACTTTGAATGTTTTATGAATGGCATCCATCTGCTCAATTTTAAAATAAAAGTAAAGAAGTTAGAAGTTGATAGGATAAATTATTATGGAAAATGTATAGAAGATTAAAATGTTTATTAATTTTTGAGAGAGAGAAAGATGGCATGAGCGCTGTAGGGGTAGAGAAAGAGGGAGATATAGAACCTGAAAGAGGCTCCAGGCTCTGAGCTGCCAGCACAGACCCAGACTAGGGGCTCAAACCCACAAATCACGAGATCATGACCTGAGCCAAAGTCGATGCTTAACTGACCGAGCCACCCAGGAGCCCCTGAGCTAATTTAAAATTACTTAAGATTGGCACTTGGTCAAGAGAAACTGTTTCACCTACCATTTCCCTCAATTGAAAATAACGTAAGCAAAGAAGTAGATTTAAAAAAAATATCATGGGTGAGTTTCTTTTCATGAAAGCCAGGAAAGTAAACTTATAACAAATTCCATTGTTGATATAAATAAAATATTTAAATTAAAATGTGAGGAGTCTCAGTTTTTCTGTTAATGTTCTGGAAGATTATTAACCATTAAAATATACATTCAAATAATGTGAATGGCACACACAAGTTTTTGCCTCAGGTTCCAAGTCCTTTATAAAATAAAGAACAGAATTTCACAGTAGTGTACCATCGGTTCTCCTCTCTCTCCAAGCCTTTTGATGTTGTTGCCGTGCAATTTTTTTACATATGTTATAAACCTCACACTATATGATTACTTTTGTTTACACAGTTCAGTTATCTTTTAAAGAAATTTAATTAAAGATCCAAGTCAGTTGACTTAAGATAGGGAGATTATCCAGATGGGCCTGAACAGTCTGACTCATTATTTTTATTTATTTTTTAAACTTTTTTTTTAGGGATGCCTGGGCGGCTCCCTCAGTTAAGTGTCTGACATTGACTTAGGTCTTCTGATTTGTGAGCCCTGCATCAGGCTCTGTGCTTACAGCTCAGAGCCCGGAGTCTGCTTCACTGTGTCTCCCTTTCTCTCTGTCCCTTCCCCACTCGTGCTTGCTCTCTCTCTGAAAAATTCTTAGTTTTCAGGGAGAGAGAGTGCACATGTGCAAGCTGGAGAGGGGCAGAATGGGGGGCGGGAGAGGATCAGAAGAGGACTCAGTGCTGAAAGCACAGAGCCCGATGTAGGGCTTGAAGTCAGGAACTGTGAGATCGTGACCTGAGCCGAAGTTGGATGCTCAACCGACTGAGTCACCCAGGCGCCCCCAGGTATGCTGTTTAGAAGCACAAAGTTTTTGCCAACTGGTAGCAGGAGAGGAAGTCAGGAAACTTGACAGCAAGGGACTCCTCATGTTGTCAGTTAGGAGATGGAGAGAATAGTGAGACAGAATGAGGGCAGCCCCTAGGAGAAGAGAGTATTCTCTGGCTGACAGCAAGGACATGGGGGGGGGGGGCGGGGAAACACAGATCATTTAGCTGCAAAAACTAGATCCTGCATCAGCCTGAGTAAGCTTGGAAGCAGCTGCTGCCCGGGAACCGCCAGCTAGGAGCCCAGCACGAGTGACACCTGATTACATGCCCTTGTGAGAAACCCAGCAGAGCCGCCGGCCAAGCCCGGCTGAGATTCTGACCTGCAGAAATGTGAGCTAATCGTTGGACATTGCTTTAAACCACTATGTTTCTGGCAGTTAGATAACAGTAAATAACCAGTTTACCTTTGTAAGGCCTCTTATCAGCCTGAGCATCTCTAGAAGGCTCTGTGTTAGGTCTTCAAATGGGACCCTCCAGTCCCACTCTAGATCTGGTCTTTAACCTGGAAGCTATTTCCTTCTCTGAGAATCGTTTTATCCCCTGGAGGTGCCGTTCCCTCAGAGCTGTTTGTCCAACCTCGCGCGTCCGTGCCCCTCCAGAATCAACAGTGTATCCTTCAGCTCGTCTCTGTTTCTGTGGTTGTGTCATCATCACACACAGTGAGAAGAAGCCCCGTGGGCACTTTCAACCATGGACTTCATTAGGAACATGTCCTATTTTAGAGTTTTCTTCCAACCACAGTATTTCTAAACTAACTTCCAAAATAAAACCAGGATCCCCGCACCTTCTGCCATGTCTTCTAGGGTTCCATGGACACTCTCCTCACTGCCCTCTAGGCTCGAATATTCTCCACCCGATTTCAGTGCCAATGGCAGCCGAATTCCATAAGCGAGTGGCCTGAGGCAGAAGTGTGTGGCGTTTTTAGGACTCAGCTCTAGAAGTCCCATAGCATAATTTCTTTCTTTTTTAAAAATATTTTATAACATTTATTCATTTTCGAGAAAGAGAGAGACAGAGCATGAACAGAGGAGGGTCAGAGAGAGAGGAAGACACAGAATCTGAAGCAGGCTCCAGGCTCTGAGCTGTCAGTACAGAGCCTGAGGCGGGGCTCGAACCCACAAACAATGAGATCATGCCCTGAGCCAAAGTCAGACTTAACTGACCGAGCCACCCAGGTACACACTTCCCCCATAGGATAATTTCTGTGTGACTGTTGGTTGAAGCAATCACAAAGGTCTGCCAAGTTCAAAGAAGAAGGATATTGACCCCACCTCTCTATGGGATAAGTCTTAAAGTCATATTGTAAGAGAGGGATAAGTGATATTGTGTTTATATTTGGACAATTAAAGTAACCACAAATCTCAAAATGTTAGCTTGTATTTTAAAATTGCATTTAGTCTACTTTGCAATGCTTTTTAAAAATAAAATGGTACTCATCTTCTTGCCCATTTTGCAATTACAGATTCATAGGAAAATGAGTTTTATTTATAATAGTCTTACAGTATAGCCAGTACTAACATTAGCCACCTGGTACATTCTGAAAATTTAATTAAAGGTATTAGGTGCCAGTTCAAGCAGAATTTTTTTTCTTTTTTCTTGTTTAATGAGTTTATATATATTTTCTATTTGTGAGAGAGAGAGAGAGAGAGAGAGAGAGAGAGAGAGAGAGACAGTGACTGGGGGAGAGGCAGGGGTGAGGGGATAGAGGGATAGAGAGAAAGAGATTGTGGGGCTCGATTTTAGCACCATGAGACCATGGCCTGAGCCGAAATCAAGAGTCAACCACCTGGCTGTCCCAGTGTTTGTTTGTTTGTTTGTTTGTTTTTTTAAAGAAAAGTTTTTCTTTAACTGAATCCCTCGGTAACTCTTTTATACTTGTGTTACAGATTTCAAAAATTGTTCAGCAGTAGAATACGAATTGGGCAGATATGAGTTAATGTATGTTTTTTCAACATGTTTTTATGTATATTTGTTTTATAGCGGTCCTTTTTTTTTAAAGAGAATGTTCTAATTGAAGTTAGGTAGTTTAGTATATTCTTATTTTGTACTGAACATGTCTCATCACATATGTCAAGTTCATACACAAGTGGGATACATTGAATCCTTGAGTGAGGTCTTATCTTCCGGGGTTTCTCCATCTCTGGTCTCTGCCTGGCACATAGGTCTTGAGTTTTGAGCTGTTTTCACAAGGACGGAGTTCTACTTCAGTGTTTCTCCTCACATAGAATTTCACACAGAACTTCGGTAGAGCAACGGGATAAATGATGGATGAAGCCAATTTATACATATCAGTACTTTCTGAATTGCTCTAGAATACAGATCTCAATAAAGTATTATTGAAAGCAGATGGCACTCCTGATGAGACGCAGTCGCAGTTGATCTTGTAATACGGTACCCGCTAGATTTTACCATGATGGGGCAACACAGGGAACCCTTCTACCCCTTCATTCTTGAACAGGCTGACAGAATATAGCACTGTTGCTTTGATCACATATATCAAATAAAATCTCAGCAAAGCGTCTCATTTTAGGAAATAGCTCTGTTCTGCGGTGCTTGCAAACCTGGACACGTTATTAGTTCTTTGACTTCCTCAGTCTGACCTGTAGCATCACTTACTCACGTCTCTCACATGTGCCTAATGTGTATACAGAAAATGCATAAAACACAGATGTCCACTTAAGCGCAAAGCTAACATCTGCATAACCACCACCCAGATCAAGGTCTAAAAGAATCACCAGCAGGAAGAAGTCCTAGCATCTTCCAAATAAATTCCCTCTCTCTCCCCTCATGTAAATCTACCTTCTGTGATACTGTTTTCTTATTTCTCTTCATATTTTTATCCCTTACTCATGTATCTCTAAGCACCACAGTTTAGCTTTGATGGTTTCAGTTTTGACCTTATCTAACACAAATCACATCAACTATGTTCTTTTGTTTCTGGATCCGTCACTGTTTTGTTTGTGATCTTCATCCTTGCAATGGACAACTGTAGTTTGTTCATGTGCTGTGTTGTATAGCGTTTTGATGATATGAGTAAACCCCTTTTTACTCAGGCATTTGGGTTGTTTCTCTATTTTTTTTTAATTTAAACTTTTTTCTAAAAATTAAGTTTATTTATTTATTTTGAGAGAGTGAGTGCAAGTAGGGAAGGGGCAGAGAACGAGAGAGAGAGAGAGAGAGAGAGAATCCCAAGCAGGCTTCACACAGCACAGAGCCCAGCGTGAGGCTCAGACCCATGAACCGAGATATCATGACCTGAGCTGAAATCAAGAGTCGGATGGTTAACCGATGGAGCCACCCAGGCGCCCTTGGCTGTTTCTAGTTTGTAACTAACACAGACACTGCTGCTGTGGGCATTCTTATACGTGCGCCTCTTGTCACATATGATCTCTCAGACCTGTTGGCTATCTGCCTGCAAGTGGAATTGCTGGGTTTTATGATAAGCCCAAAGCCGTACTTAAAGTTCTTTCAGAGACATGCCTCTTCTGGTCGACTTACTTGGGGACGTCAGACTGCTGTGAGGCAGCTCCGTGAAGACTGGAAGTCTTAGCTGGGAGGGTCTGGTAGGCCCCTCTGCAGTTCTTTTAACATTAACAAAGGGTTTTATGTCTGGTCCCCCGATTTGGATCTACGGTCCTTGACGGTATTATATTTGGAGAATATTTGCCAGGCGAGAGACTGGAGATGAGAAGCAGTTGTATTTTCCAGCCCAGCAAGAAAGAGGAGGCCCCTCTTTATTAAGCCTCCTAAATTTTCTTCGTAAAGCGATCACTTTTTTCTTTAGGTTATGTCTTTCTTGCCATTATTAGCTTATTTTGCACAGCCAGGAGCAACTAGCCGACCTAGAACAATGCCTACAGATCTCCGGCAAATCCAGATGTCCATCAGGTAATTTCTTCATCTTCTGAGTGTTCTCGGTGACACGATTTTGCCTCTTGTTTTCTTACTACAAGCACAGGCTCCTGAAACTGTCAGCCTCCGGTGAAAGGTGTCTTTCCCTTTTCTAGTTTTGCTAACAGTTTGCTCTCCAATTTTTCAGGCTCATCAGACCACTGTTTGGCTCCAAAGTCAGTATTATACATGTAACATGCATCTAATTACATCTAATTGCATGTACTTCATTGTGGCACTACTTCCCCTGGGGTCCTGTGAGCCCTTGCTGCTTCACAAACCACTTCAAGATTGAGTGGTTTGAACCGTGGGGCATTGATCATGGTTCCCGAGTCTGCGAGCGGGCTGGGCGGTTTGCTCTCTGGCCTTGGCCGAGCCCAGCGGGCATCGCTGGTGTGCGGGCAGCTTGCTGGGCGCTGGCGGCTTCCGGATGGCTTTCCTCCCCACCATGACAGGGGTGCTGGGGCTTCAGGGCATTCATCATGGAGCGGCTCAGCCCGGGCCTGTTCCCCGGGTTCCGAGGGAAACACGGAAGCGATGCCAGGCTCACCGAGGCCTTGGTGCGGAACCGCGTTCTGTTGGCCAAAGTCACGAAGTGGGGAAATGGATTCTAAGGATTGCTGGGCGGTGCTGCAGAGCCCTACTTCAGAGGTCACGTCTGTAGCAAGCGGTGAAGAATTGGGGTCTGTCTTACAGCCTGTGCAGGGACGTGCGTGTCTAATTTTGACAGTTGTGTGGAATTCACTCGTGCTGGCAATGTCTAAGTGTGATTGTTTCACCTCGTTCCCAGAACTTGGTAGAAGTCTGTTTTAGTCGTAGCCTTTTTGGTGAATGTGGTTTTTATTGTGTTACGGTCTTAATATTTATTTTGTAAATTGCTAATAAGATGGGTTGCCTCTAACCAGCCTCCCCACTTTGTTTTAATTGGTTATTTGAATGTCTGCTTCTCTTCAGGAGGAAGGGAGGCGTGCCCCCAGAGAATGAGTTGGCGGCTCTGGGCATCTCCAGGATCCTGAGCTATAAATCGTCCCTTGGTTGTTGGCTCTCCAGTGCCTTCAAGCAAATGTTTTTTTAATTTTTGCTTTAAGTTCTTTTCTGTCGAGTTTTTCGACTTAATCCTTAGCGGGAGAGTTGGGTTTAGTCTCCCATTCCCGGAAGTCGATACTTCATTCCCATCTTTGTAATTTGGCTTTCATGCATCTGACAGATTTGGGTATGTGCGTCTAAAGCTTTAAGGATTAATCTACATTATGGAAAAACCTTTGTAAATGAAGTGTCATTTGCCTTGCAAGCAATTATTTCTGCCCCCTCCCCCCCACGTCTGACTAATTGGTTGGCAAACAGTTTTGTCGGGCTTTGACATGGAACAGGTGCTAACATCGTTTGCAATCTTGTCACCGAGAATGGAGGGTCTAGGTCACATGTTCATTCATGAAGTCCAGGAAATTCTATTTTCTCCTGTGGCTGATCATTTCTGCTTGACAAGAATCTGTCATCGGTGCTTCTTGTTTGTTCTCTGTAGCTTACTTTTCCCACAGCAGTCGTAAATTTCAAACATTGTTCAGATAATTTCATTTCTCTGCTCAGTGTACACTTTGTCTTCTCCCTTGTGACCGAGAGTAAGACCAGAGGCCTTAGCAATGCCTGTAAGGTCCTCCGTGAGGTCACTTCATGCTGTCTGTTTGACTTCATCTCTCACCTTTCCCCCTCCTCACGCTCTCCTAACTGTGGAAGTCTCCTTGTTTTTCCTGGAGCACTTCAAACGTGCTCCTGCCTCAGGGCCTTTGCACTCTCTGCTCTTCTAGACTGGTTCTTCCCTTGACAGCCACATGGATCTGTTTCCCTTCTGTTAGGTCTCTATTCAGATATCATACCAGAGAGAAGCCTTCCTGGAACATGTGATACATAATTGCTCTCTGTCCCCCTTTCCTTCCCCTACTTTTCTTCATGGAACTGTCATCCCCTAACGTACCGTCACTTAGTGTGTTTATTTGTGTATTTGCTCTTCCCCTCTCCTAGAGAGGAAACTTCCTGAGAGCAGGGGCAGGCTTCAAACAGTGCCTGGCACATGGCAGCTCGTCAGCTATTACTGGATTTTTAATGAACAAATCCGTAGCTACCGCGGTATTTTTCTTTCACACTTACAGACTGTTCTGAGAGGCTGAGCCCGATAGTTAAGGTGAACAGCAGTAAACCACAGGATCGCGTACAGCCAGTAGACATCTTTCTGTCCTAGTAGAAGAGCAGCTTTGAGCCCCGAGCATATCTGGCCGTGGTGATAATGTTAGCTCTCTCTTCATGCAGTGACAGTGATGACAAGGGCATTGCCTTGCTGGCTTTATAAACTAATAAACCCTAGGGGTGTCTGGGTGGCTCAGTCGGTTAAATGTCCGAATTCGGCTCTGGTCATGATCCCATGGCTTGTGTCCCTGCATCGGGCTCTGTGCTGACAGCTCAGAGCCTGGAGCCTGCTTCAGATCCTGTGTCTCCCTCTCTCTCTGCCCCTCCCCTGCTCATGCTCTGTCTCCCTCTCAAAAATAAATAAACATTTACAAAAAAAAAAAGTGAGTGAAAAAAGGAATGGACAGTCTGAGTAAAGGGAATAACATATACAGTGAATGACTAAGTTCAGTAAGATCAAATCCTTAATTATGTAGCCCAGAAAAATGCTTAATTCACCCTCTTTGTAGTTGTTTTTTAATTAAACAGTTAAAAGCATTTTATTTTCAATATTGAGTAAATTGTTCTGATAACATTGTGTTATGACCTTACAGAGAGCCGGTGACAGAATCAAGAACATTCATTTTAATTGCTTAATCTTTGGGTCATGTCAGCACGTAACGTAACTGCACCATGTGAAGTGTAGTGCATACGTTTCAATCCTTAAAAGAGAGAATCTGCCAACTACGTCGGCCTTATAAAACGTAGTTCATAAAAACAGGAGTTTTATTTCAAAGTGACCATTTAGAAGCTTGAGGCATCCAGTCTCCATTCTGAAGACTTTTGAAAATAAATCGGGATGGACTAGTAACAGAGAGTAGGGGCTGTAAAGTGCCCTCGTGTGGTGCCCGGTGCGGTAGATGTTTATAAATAGTCCTGAATGGTGGAGGTCAGTTCCGAGTTCAGTTGGCCAGCAAGCAGCAGGTGATTTTCTGTCTGCGTGCCTCCCTTCCTAGACCCTTGATCCCATCCTTTGCCTGGCAAGTCAGTGAAATTACAAATAAATATAGTGCTTGAAAAACAGTAAATATTTAGCTTTCCTTTTAGAAATGTTATCAAAACATGAGTATTTATGATTCGTTGCAAGATGCTTGTATTAGTGATGAAGATATAAAATAAAGGGCTCAAACGAATAATGAGGAAAATTATTTTTTAATTGGTTGAATGTTAAATAAGAAATACTATAGAGACACATTTATCTGCTTTTTGAATAATGTCACACACGCATAGTGATTTTCCTTCTACCTGTGTAAACACTTACGGTTGCTAGTATTCCTGTCAGAACACAGGGTCAGCCAGTCCGTCACGTACGGGACTTCCAGGGAGTAATGAGTAAGAGTGAGTTGTTCAGACTGCCAACATATCCAGAAATGTCGAGAGTTCTCACGCCAGCGGCGAAGCGTCGGAATACAGTCTGAAGTTCCCTGTGTGTATAGTTTAAATATGGAAGAGGCTGTAGTATTTATTTGATGTACACATTCAGACGGTCGACTTTTTTAGTGGTCACTGTCTTGAAGACAGACTATGAATTTTTTGTAATATAAATGTATTCTGAAAATTTGGCTCAAATTCACTTACTGATTTACATCTTTTTCTGGCTTGGCAGCAAGGTAATAAATTCATTGTATACCGACCCTCGGAGACGAACGGCGTCCTAATGTCAGATGCTCCATCAAAACCTGAGAAAGACACAACCCTGTCTCTTTGTAATTAAACGTGATAGGTGAGGCTGGAAAGACGGAGATGGATGGGTCTCTCAGGTACAAGGGGATAGATTTATTCTTTTTAACTACTCTTTTGATTGTATCAGGTGGAAAGATTTGATTTGAAGGAGAGATATCAGGAACCCCGTTCTCTGTAAAAATACTGAAAATGTTCATTTGTTGGTACCAGGAGCCTCTTTGCCTCCTTTAAAATTTTTTTTTTAACATTTATTTGTTTTTGAGAGACAGAGCACGAGCAGGGGAGGGGCAGAGAGAGAGGGAGACACAGGATCAGAAGCAGCTCCAGGCTCTGAGCTGTCAGCACAGAGCCCAACATGGGTTCAAACCCATGAACTGTGAGATCATGACGTGAGCTGAAGTCGGACACTCAACTGACTGAGCCACCCAGGCGCCCCTCTCTGCCTCCTTTTTAGGCCTCTGGTAATTTTCTTTGTCCTCAGAACCTCGGCTTGTCAGACTTTGAGAGAGACCTTGGCTTTTGTTAGGGCAATGCGCATTCTTACCACCATTGTGCTGAAAAATAGGAAGAGTCGGTAGGGCAGCGTTTTTGCTCCTGTGTTTACCCCTCTCGTACTGGGAACTGCGTGCTTCAGTTCACTTGCTCTCATCTACCAGTTGGAGGCCCTGTGCTCTTCTGTGGCGAAAATTGCAAAAATCAAACCAAAAAAAACCCACAAAAAAATAAAAACAAGACTTCCAAAGAACGAACAGTTGACAGCCTTTTTATATGGTTATTTTATGAGGTTGTCAAACTTGTTTCTTACTTTGAGAGTGTCTTTCTGTTCTTTTTCCTGGCATTACCCTTTTGTTTCAGAAAATAATGCTGAGAGTAGATAGGAGGACTTTTAAAAAATACATATTATTTCTTAGAAAATAAAATGTTGCCAGTGTCATGAGGGTCACCAGTATAGTGTGTGTGGTGTGTGTGTGTGTGTGTGTGTGTGTATTGTACTGGTCTATGAGATCCAGTTATGGGAACAAATGTAACATTGTGTGTCACCTACAATCAAATAAAGTAAAATGGAATGGGACCTACTGACAGAGGAAAGATCCTACGCTTTGGATTTGGCATACACGTAGTTCAAACGCTTTCTCTGATGTGGTGCCCCTCTTTCTCGTCTCTAACATGGGATGTGAGTACCTGTCTCCTGGGGTTGTCGTGAGGACTGACCCAGGTAACGTGGGTACACTGGCACAGTGCCAAGTGCGTGATAGGCACGAAATAATTTTCGTTTTCTCTCTTCTTTCTTCTTAGAAGTCGCTGGGGGTGGAGGGAATCTCAGGGAAAGTTACCATCCAAATTGAATGTAAACCCAAGAGAAAAAAAAATGAAGAAAGGAAAGGGCCTTGACAATCCACAGTTGGATGAACGTCTCAGTAGAGGGACATGGCGTAGTGCCTTGTACACACTCAGAATTTAATAAATACGTATTGATTTTAAATTATTGAATTGCTTCTCGGCCTTTTGGCTAAGATCAAGTGATTTTAAATTATTGGCAATGTTGTATAAGGGAGTTAATGATTACATTACCAAAGAAAAATACATCAAATTTAGAGAAAAATTGAGGTTTGAAATTTTCTTATTGTAGTAAAGTAAATCCAGCAATGAACAAAATACCATTTCACATTAATAAATCATCTTAGTTAAGTATTAAAAGTACATTTCCCCAATCTCATTTATTCTTATAACTATAATTTGGAACAGTCCAAATATTTGTTCTTTATTGTTCTAAAATATTTTTACACATTGTGTCATTAATGCTTCTGCGTATGTTCTGTGCATATTGATAATAAATGAGAGAAGGCAGAAAGCAAAATGGTTAAGTGACTAGCATAGTCGTCATGGTTAGTCAGCGATAATCAGAACCATATCCTTTTTTTTAAAAAGTTAATTTTGAGAGAGAGAGAGAGCGCATGTGCAACTGGAGAAGGAGCAGAGGGAGGGAGCGAGTGAATCCCAGGCAGGATTCACACTGTCAGCGCAGAGCCCAGCGCGGGGCTTGAACTCACAAACTGAGGGATCATGACTGAGCCACACAGGTGCCCCCAGAACCATACCTTAAAGTTATCTTTTGTTTCTGCTGCTTTTGTTTATGACAGAGACAACTTTATTAGGACCCGGTGCATTTTCAGCTTTTTACTTTTCTCTTGTGTTTCCTATGAATCATTTCAATCCTTGTTCTTATAAATTGTCAGTTTTATAAAGAGAATGATTTCCCCAAGGTCACATTATCGATCTTGTAATTCTGAAACAGAATAGATCTGTCTAATCACTAAACTCCTCTGCTTGCCCTGATCTACAGTGACAACAATTGTTGCCATGACAGTTGAATAAAATCAGCCAAAGAAAATCTTTCTTGGTGTATAGATAGTTGGAATAGATGTCCCAGATACTTTTTTCCAGGTTTATGAGCTGCTGAAGTTTTAGGATCTACATATTTTAGAGAGCCTTTTTCAAGTTGCTTTAAACATCCAAAGGTTTCCATGTAAAACAAATTCAACTGTACCAAACATGTACAAATAAAATCTCATACATATAGTGTCATCTCTATCCTGTATATGATATATATGTGTGTGTGGGCGACGTGGTTAACATTTTACTTGGTCACGGGCTCTCACCTTTGGTAGCTATTGTCTCTGTAATCAGGTCCCCAGATACCAGGCTAGGCTGTGATCTAACCAAGTAGTTTTTGGTAAATTTCTTTGCTGTAAGAAAGAATGTATGTTTCAGAGGTGGAAGGTCACCAAGCTCCAGGCCAGCTGGGTGGATGATGTATATTCATCATTCTTGAGAATCGAACTTGGTTAATTTCGAACTAATTGTGGTTGAAGACGTTAAAGGATGGATAGTCCCACAATACAATATGTACCTTGTTGTGAAAAGAACAGTGTGTATACAGTCTTGCCAATTTTGTGAGATTAAGTTGAGAAACAGAAGTCTTTTGGAAGAGAAACTGCTACATGTCCCTATCAGTGTTTGATTATCACCTAGAGACAGACACCTTATAGGATCTGCTTTGGAGCAATAATTTTAAAGCTATTATAGGCACAGGACTTTGTCTTCAGATAAGATCAGATATTCAAATAGATATTCAGACCCTCCCCCAACGCTTAGTGTCTGTGTGTTTGACAAAAACGGAGCAACACTTGGTAAGGAAGCTGGAGTGAGGGAACCTGGCTTTGTTGGTAATTTGGCCAACTCAGACCTCCCCTCAATTCCTGGACCTCTCTACCCACCTGAGGGCTCCTTCCCACTTCCTTAGAGATTTAAATAAGAAAAGAGGAATCTTCAACTTAAAGAATAAGGGTGATAATTACTTACCTTAGTGAGAAATGTTTAAATACCTCGATTAAATAGATGTATACAAATACTTATAATATCAAAATATAAAACACACTTGTTAGTACCTCTTAGAAAGATCTGCTTAGATCTTGGAAAGCATTTTACTAAAATTTATTTTTAAAATAATGTTGGCTTCTTCTTCTTGAAAAGCTCTTGAAATTATAATTTTAGAAACTCAAAAACCAACACGAGGAAAGTATCTTGGTTATTTTGCGAATAGCTTATAGGTTATGGTTGGATTTATTTTGTGGCATTAAATTCTTGAATTAGTATGAGATTAGTCTTTTGTTATTATATAAAGTATTGCTATTTTAAATAGTATTGATATTTAAGCATTTATATTTAAAATATTAAGTAGTGATATTTTACTTTTACCTTTTTTTGGCATAGAACACTGTTGTATTGGGTGCCCGGGTGGCTCAGTCGGTTGGGTGTCTGACTTTGGCGCAGGTTATGATCTCACAGTTCGTGAGTTCGAGTGTCGGGCTCTGTGCTGACAGCTCGGAGCCTGGAGCCTGTTTATGACTCTGTGTCTCCCTCTCTGTCTGCCCTTCCCCTGCTCATGCTCTGTCTCTCTCTCTGTCTCTCAAAAATGAATAAATGTTTAACAAATTTTTAAAAAAAAATTCTGTATAGTATAGCATAGTAATTCAACCACGGGGCTTGAACTCATGACCCTGAGATCAAGACCTGAGCTGAGAGCAAGAGTTGGACGCTTAACTGACTGAGCCACCCAGACACCCCATTTTTAAGTTTTTTTAAAAAATTGAGATTTAATTGACAAAATTATATTACTTTTGGGTGTACATTATAGTGATTCAACATTTGTATAGCTGGGAAATGAGTATAATAAGTCTAGTCACTATTCATCACCGTAAAAGTTACAAAATATATATGTATGTATATATTTTATAGCTTATAGCTTTCAGTATATACGTGTTATACAACCTATACATTTATATATATATAAACTGTGTGTGAGAGCACATGAGCAAAGGAGCGCATCCCAGCAACTTGAACTACGCACCACAGTACCGCCGTCACCGTGGTATACACCACATCCCCACGACCTGTTCGTTTTACACCTGGAAGTGTGTTCCTCGGACCCCCTTCACCCATTTTGCCCATCCTCCCAACCTCGTCTCTGGCACCAACCACTCTGCTCTAAGTATCCGTGAGTTTTGTTTTGTTTCTTCATTCATTTGTTTCTTTTCTTTTCTTTTTTTTCTTCTCTTCTCTTTTCTTTTCTTTCATATTCCATGTATAAGTTATATCCTGTAGCATTTGTCTTCTTTGTCTGACTTATTTCTCTTAGTAAACTACCTTCAGGGTCTTTGCATGTTGCTGCAAATGGCAAGATTTCATTTTTTCATGGCTGAGTATATTCTATTGTGTGTGTGTCTATATCAGTATCTATTTATACATATTTATACACATGCGTATGCACACACACACACACACACACACACACCGGCGCACGCATTGCATCTTCTTTATCCATTCATCCATCAGTGGGCACTTAGGTTTTTTCCAAATCTTGGCTATTATGAATGCTGCTGTAATGAAGTGAACATAGGGGTGCATATATCTTTTCATTTGGTGTTTCCATTTTGTTTGGATAAATACCCAGAAGTGGAACTGCTAGGATCGTATGGAAGTTACATTTTAAATGTTTTGTGGAGCTTCCATACTGTTTTCATAGTGGCTGCACCAATTTACATTCCCACCAACAGTGCAAGACGGTTCCCTTTTCTCCACATCCTGGCCAGCAACTGTTGTTTCTTCTCTTTTTCGGAATAGCCATTCCAACAGGAGTGAAGTGATATCTACAATAAGACTACAATAGGTTTTGACTTGCATTTCCCTGATGATTACTCATGTGGAACACCTTTTCATGTACCTGTTGGCCATCTGTAATTTGTCTTTGGAAAAATGTCTGGTCAGATCCTCTGCCTATTTTTTAATCATATTGTGTTTTTGTTTTTTGTTTTGTTGTTTTTTGTATTTTGCTGTTTAGTTGTATGAGTTGTTTATATATTTTGGATGTTAACCCCTTATTGGCTATATGATGTGCATAAATTTTCTCCAGTGCAAGAGGTTCTCTTTTCATTTTGTTGAAGCTTTTAGGTTTGAAATAGTCTCACTTGTTTCCTTTTGCTTTTGTTGCCTTTGCTTTTGGAGTCAGATCCTAAAAGACATCTCCAAGACTGATGTCAAGGAGTTTGCTACCTATTTTCTTCTGTGAGTTTTATGGCTTCAGGTTTTACATTCAAGTGTTTAATCTATTTTGAGTTAATTTTTGTGTATGGCATATAAGATAGTAGTCTAGTTTCATTCTTTTGCATGTGTCTGTTCAGTTTTCCCTGCACCATTTATTAAAGAGTTCTTTCCCATTTTATATTCTTACCCTCTTTGTCTGACTGTATGTATGTGGGTTTGTTTCTGGACTCTTTTCTCTTTTATCTATGTTTCTGTTTTTATGCCAGTACTATACTATCTTTATACCCATAGCTTTAAAATTAGCGACTATGAAGCCTCCAGCTTTGTTCTCCTTTCTCAAGATTGCTCTGGCTATTTGGGACCTTTTGTGGTTCCATACAAATTTCAGGATTGTTCTATTTCTGAGAAAATATGATGGGATTTTGATGAGAATTGCATTGTATCTGTAGATTGCCCTGGGTAATATGGACAATTTTAACAATATTCGTTCTTCCCATCTGTGAGGACAGATACCAGTTTGTGTCTACCTCAGTTTCTTTCATGAGTATCTTTTTTTTGTTTGTTTTAACATTTATTTATTTTGAAAGAGAGTGAATGAGTGCAAGCGGGGCAGGGGCAGAGATTGAGAAGGAGAGAGAGAATCCCAAGCGGGGCTCAGACTCACAAAACACAAGATCATAACCTGAGCCAAAATCAAGAGTTGGACACTTAACCAACTGAGCCACTCAGATGCCCCTCTTTCATGAGTGTCTTATAGTTTTTAGTGTAAGGTCTTTGACTTCCTTGGTTAAATGTATTCCTAGGTATTTTGATGCAATTATGAATGGGAGTGTTCTCTTAATTTCTCTTTCTGATAGTCCATTGCTAACTATATAGAAATGGAACAGATTTTTGTATGTTGATTTTCTACTTTGCAACATTATTGAATTGTTTTTTTTTTAGGTCTAACAGGGATTTTTTTTGTAGTTTCTAGAGTTTTCTCCATATAAAACCATGTTATTCTCCAATAATGACAGGTTACTTAGTCCTTTCTGATTTGGATGCCTTTTATTTCTTTTTCTTGTCTGATTACTGTGGCAAGGATTTCCAATACTATGTTGAATAAAAGTGGGCATCCTTGTGTCTGCTGATTCTTAGAGGAAAAGGTTATAGCTTCTCATCAATGAGTAAGATGTTAGCCATAGGTTTGTTGTAAATGTCCTTATTTATATTGAGGTATGTTCCCTTTAGTCCACGCTTTTGAAAGGTTTTATCATAACAGATGTTGGATTTTGTCCAATGCTATTTCTGCATCTGTTGAGATGATCATATGATTTTTATTCTTTGTGCTAATGTGGTATATTGCACTGATTGATTTTGAGGGATACTGAACCATCCATGCAACCTTGGAATAAATCTCAGGTGATCATGGTGTATTTTAATGTACTGTTGAATTTGGTTTGCTAATATTTTGTTTAGGATTTTTGCATCAATGTTTCTCAGGGGTATTGTCCTGTAATTTTCTTCTAATTCTTTTTTTTTTTTTAATCTCTGCTTTTGGTATCAAGGTAATGCTGACCTCATAAAATGGTTCTGGAAGCATCCCTTCTTCAATTTCTTGAAAAGGGTAAAATTTCTTTAAATGTTTATTAAATTTCAACACTTTTGTGATCTAGTACTGAATTTTTGTTTGTTAGGCGATTTTTGATTACTGGTTTAATTTCCTTATCAGTAATTGATTTATTCAGATTTTCTATTTATTTATATTTCATTCTTGGAAGATTGCACATTTCTAGGAATTTGTCCATTGGTTAGGTTGTTGGCATATAATTGTACATAGTCACCTCTTATGATCTTTTATATTTGTACAGTATCACTTATAACTTTTAGTCATTCATTTCTGATTCTATTTATTTGAACTCTTTTTTTTTTTGACAAGGCTAGATAAACGTTTGTCATTTTGTGTCTCTCTTCAAAGAACCAGCTCTTAGTTTCATTGATCTTTTGTCTTTTTAGTTGCTGTTTCATTTCATTTTGTTCTGATCTTTCTTTCCACTAATTTGGGGTTTTGTTTGTTCTTTTTATAGTTTCTTAAGGCGTAGCTTTGCATTGTGAGAGATCTTATTTTGAGGTAGGTGTATGCTACTATGAATGGCTTTTGCTGTATCCCAGAGATTTTGGTCAGCTGTATTTCTGTTTTCATTGTCTCAAGATAGTTTTTATCTTTCTTTTGATTTTTTTGTTGACTGCTGATTGTTCAGTAGCATGCTGTTTAGCTTCCTTGTGTCTGTATTTTCTCCATTTTTTGTCTGGTAATTTTTTCTAGTTTCATACCAGTGTGGTCAGCAAAGATGTCTGCTCTGATTTCATTCTTCTTAAGTTTACTGAGATTTGTTTTGTGGCCCAACACATGATCTGTCCTGGGGAATGTTCTGTGCACTTGAAAAGAATTTGTATTCTGCTGCTTTTGGATGGAATGTTCTGCACATATCTATTAAGTCCATTTGGTCTTACGTGTCATTTGAGGTCAGTGTTTCCATATTGACTTTCTGTCTGAATGATTTAGTCATTCGTCTAAGCTGGGCATTCAAGTCCTCTTCTGTTATTGCCATCATTTTCTCCCTTTAGGTCTTCAGTTTTTGCCTTATCTATTCAGGTTCTCCCAAACTGCATACATACGTATTTACAAATGTTACATCCTCTTGTTAGATTGACCCTTTTACCATTACGTAATGCCCCTCTTTGTCTCTTGTTACGTTCTTTTTTAAAATTATATTTTAGAGAGAGGAGTATGAATGGGGGAGAGGGACTGAGGGAGGGAGAGAGTGAGAGTGAGAAAGAGAGAGAGAATATCTTAGGCAGACC
Organism: Helogale parvula; assembly: GCA_004023845.1. Taxonomy (NCBI): domain Eukaryota; kingdom Metazoa; phylum Chordata; class Mammalia; order Carnivora; family Herpestidae; genus Helogale; species Helogale parvula. The sequence continues at coordinate 131,483 of PJEM01001639.1, forward strand.
CCATGCTCAGGGCAGAGCCTGACGCAGGGCTCCATCCCACTAACCCTGGGATAATGACCTGAACTGAAATCAAGTGTTGGATGCTCACCTGACAGAGCCACCCAAGCACCCCTACACTCTTTGTTTTAAAGTCTGTTTTGCCTGATACACATATTATTACCTCACCTTTCTTTTAGTTTCCAGTTGCATGAAATACTTTTTCCATCCCTTTACTTTCAGTTTGTTGTATCCTCCTTGTTTCCAACATTAGCCTCTTATAGGCAATGTATAAACGGGTCTTCTTTTAATTGGAGAATAATTTAGTCCATTTACATTTAAAGTAATTATTGATAGGTACGTGTTGTTTTGTTCACTGTTTTCTGTTTTGTAGTTCTTCTCTGTTCTTTGTTTTGTTCTTTTATTTGGGATTTGATGACTTTCTTATGCTTAGATTTCTTTGTTACTATATATTTTTAATATCTCCTATAGGTTTTTGCTTTGTAGTTACCATGAAGTTCACATATATGTACAGGTAAACCTATGTATATGTAAGCATATATGCAAAACCGTTGTTTTAAGTGATCATGTTTGAACACCTTCCTCTATATTTTTATCCCCACCCACATTTTATGTTAGTGTACATTTTACACGTTTTTATCTTGTGTATCACGTAAGTGATTGTTGTTATAGGTATCTTTGCTCCTTCTGTCTATTAACTTTTACACTAGCTTTGTAAGTGATTAATCTGCTACCTCTGCTGTATATTTACCTTTTCCGGCGATATTTATGTTTTCATATATTTTCTTGTTATTACTTAACACTTTTTCTTTCCAGCTTAAAGAGGTCCCTTTATCATTTCTTGTAAGGCTGGTTTAGCGGTAATGAACTCTTTTAGCTTTTGCTTGTTTGAAATACTCCTTATCTTTCCTTCATTTGCCAGGTAAAATATTCTTGGTTGGAAGTTTTTCCTGTTCAGCACTTGGATTATGTTTTGCCACTACCTCTGGCCTGCAGGGTAACAGGTGGTTCTTTTTTTTTTTTTTTTTTTTTTTTTTTTTTTTTTTTTTTTTTTTTTTTTTTTTTTTTTGCTTTTCTAAGATTCTTTTTGTATCTTTAACGTTTGACATTTTATTTTTTTTCCAAAATGTATTTATTTTTGAGAGAGGGAGGGTGTGGGGGAGGGGCAAAGAAAGAGGGGGACAGAGGATCTGAGGCAGGCTCTGTGCTGACAGCAGAGAGCCCAGTGTGGGACTCAGACGCGTGAACTGTGAGATCATGACGTGAGCTGAAATTGAACACTTAACTGACAGAGCCACCCAGGTGCCCCAACTTTTGCCATTTTAATTATAATGTATGGTGATGTGGTCCTTTCGGGTTCATCTTTTTTGAAACTCTCTGGGCTTCCTGGATCTAGATGTCTGTTTTCTTCACCAGGTTATATAAGTTTTCAGCCATTATTTTTGTTTATTTTTTTTTAAGTTTATTTATTTTCCAAGAGACAGAGACAACACAAGTTGGGGAGGGGCAGAGAGGGAGGGAGACACAGAATCTGAAGCAGGGTCCAGGCTATCAGCCCAGAGCCTGACGTGGGGCCTGAACCCATGAAGCGTGAGATCATGACCTGAGTTGAAGTCAGACACTCAACCGACTGAGCCACCCAGGCCCCCCAGTTTTCAGCCATTATTACTTGAAATAAGTTTTCTGCCTCTTTTTCTTTCCCTTCTTCTTCTGGGACCCCTATTCTATCAATGTTACTCTGCTTGATTTGCAGTGGGTCCCTTAAGCTATCTTGAGTTTTTCAAATTCATTTTTCTTTGTGTTACTGTTTGATCAAGTTCTGCTACTCTGTCTACTAGATTATTGATCCTTTCTTCTGCTTCTTCTACTCTCCTGTTGAATCTCTTTATATTTTTCATTTCATTTATTGTTTTCTTCAGCTCTGTGTCTTCTGTTTGGTACTTTGTTTTATTTTCTTTCTCTTTGTGGGAGGTCTCACTGTGGTCGTCATTCCTCCCCCAGTTCTGGTGAGTGTCTGTATGCCTGAACATTCTGGCAGGTAAATTGCTTATCTCTGTTTCTTTAAAGTTTTTCTCTGAGGTTTTATGTTGTTCTTTGGTTTGGAGCATATTCTTTTTTCTTGTTTTTCTTGACTCTGTATTTTATTTTATTTTATTTTTTGCCTCTGTGTGGGGTGAAACTGCTACCTCTCCCAGTCTTGGAGAAGGGGCTTTGTGTAGGAAGTGAGCCTTATCTTTGAGCCTTGCCCTGGCTCTTGGTTCTCTCTCAAACCTTTGTGACTTAGGCTGTCTAAGCAGCCTGACTCCTACTTGATAGCCCAGTGGTTCAGCATGTGCCAAGATCTGCCCTGGTTCCAGAGTGATGGATTTCAGTCAGCCCCTAGTTTCGGGCCAATTGGAAGCCAGACCCTCTGGCAGCTGCTTTTAAAGTATGCAAATAGATACAATCTTGTGGGGCTGTAGTCGTCAACTGTGCTGGGCTCCAGACCAGGCAATCCGGAAATGTCCTCTAGGTTACAGTTGCAAAAAAATGGGGCGTCAGATGAGCTTCTTTTGGGGGAGTATGGAAGCTGTAGCAAGATCAAGGAAGAGCGCAAAGATGGTGGCGCCTGTCCTACCTTCCCTAAGAGCACCCCTGTAGCCTCTAGATGTGTGGCAAACCTGAAACCTGCCCCTCAGGCCAGATGATTAAATAGACCTCTGTCATGGGAACAGTGGGGATGTGAGAGCCTGTCAAGAACCGTCTCTGATTGGTACAGTCCCTTGGTGCCCAGGAATACAGGCTGCCCTGCCACCAGAGCATCCCTTGTATGGACTGCATGCTCCCACCGGCTTTACCGAGTCAGGTCGAGTGCAGGGCCAGGGCCCTTGTCATTTGCGGGGCAGCAGAACATAGGGCCATGGCACAACTATCAGCTTGGGAGTGGGCTGTGGGGGAGCACGAGGCTGGGGTGTGCCCCCAGTGCTGTCAGGGGAGAGGGAGACACAAAAATGGCATCTGATAGCACCTCCATGCCTGAAGAGAATCCTAACAGGCCCCTGCCCCTCAAGCGGATGCCTTGAGGTTAGCAAACAGATCTCTAGGTGGTCCTGGTGCTGTTCAGACTGCTGCCTGTGCTGGTCCCTGGGGTGAGTGAGTCTGCCTGGGGGCCCTTTAAGAAGGAATCTCCGTTCCCTGCAGTCCTTTGAGTCTTCTAGATGTAGGTCATTGGCTTCCAACGCTGGATGTTTTGGGGGCTCATTTCTCCGTTGTAGGTCCCAAGGGTTGAGGTCCCTGATGTGGGGCGTGAACCCCTCATTCCTCCGGGAAAAGCTCCAGAATTGTGAGATCCCTGCTGGTTGGTGGTCACCATTTCAGGGGTGGGATTTTCAGCAAGGCTCTGTCTCTGCCTCTCCTGCCTGTCTCCATGTGGCCCCTTTATCGTTTTTTGTGAAAAACCTGTTCAGCTATTTCAGATTTTTTGGAGAGAGTTGTTCCATATGTAGTTGTAGACTTGGTGTGTTTGTGGGAGGAGCTGAGTTTAGGATCATCCTGTGTTGCCGCCTTGGACTGCCTCCTCCATATGTATCTTTATTACAGAGAAATGAATGGCTTGTTTCATTCATGTATTCATTCACTCATTTATTTTAATGTTTATTTTTGAGAGAAAGAGAGTGCACACGAGGAGGGGAAGGACGGAGAGAGAGGGAGACAGAGGATCTGAAGTGGGCTCGGCGCTGACAGCAGAGAGCCCGGTGCTGGGCTTGGACCCATGACCTGTGAAATCATGACCCGAGCTGAAGTCGGACACTTAACTGACTGAGCCACCCCGGCGCCTCATGGGTTGAGTCATTTACAGACTTATATAAAGTAGTAAAAAGAAGATTGTGATTCTGGGCTCTACTACTTGCTAAGACTCACCTTCATAAATTTGGGGGGAAAATGTTTAGGTCTTTCTTAGGAGACATTTTGCTCTACTGATCAAAGAGGGTGTTTTACACACAGTCCTTTAATGAGCTGTCATGTGTCCTTGGCAAAATAGAACAAACAGGGGCTATAAGTCTGGAGCTTGAATCTGTTTCAGGTCCTTGGAGTGTAGAGTAGAGCACATCTAAGACTTGGAAATGAAGAAAACACTTCATCCTCTGAGAGGTATCTTGTCCATACACAGAATGAACCTTGGCCAAGATAAGAAAAGTCACCAGTAAAGCCAGTGTTTATCTCAGTCCATAGCTTATAGCTTTTCCAGTTTATTAAAATATGCAAAGAAAGTGGGCACCGTCTGAAGTTGCTAAGGTGGCCCTGTGCTGTTGAAGGCCAGAGAGAGCCCCTGACGTGAGGACCGTAACTGGCAGGGTGTAAAAAGGGAAATTTAACTGAGAGACTGGTTCTCTTGTCCAGGGCCTGCCTTCATGAGAAGGATATTTCTGGCCATGAAAACGTCATACCCTTTAAGCTCCCCTGATTTTGTTTCTTGGCTCCAAGCACAGTTCTATTCAGGAATACAGGTGACCATGTCCTATTTTTAGTAATTGTAGTTTCTTTTGTAAAGTAGTAATTTAGCCATTCTTCCAGCTCCTGCATCCATCGTGTATTTATTAGTCTGCTAGGGCTGCCGTAACAAAATGCTGGCTTAAACAACACACATTTGTCCTCACAGTTCCAGAAGCCGGCAGTTCAGGATCAAGGTGCCGCACATTCAGTTGCTGGTGAGGTGAGGGCTGTCTTCCTGGCTTGTAGATGACAGCTTTCCCAGCTTTCCCACCGTGTCCTTGTTTGGCCTTTCCTCAGTGTTTACACTCAGAGCAAGTGAGCTCTCTGACACCTCTTCTAGAAGGACACCGATTGTATCGGAGTAGCCTCATTGTGTGGTGGTGTGTGCTGTGGCGTCATTTGATCTTAATTACTTCCTTAGAGGCCCTATGCAAATAACAGCCACGTGTGACTTTGGGGCACACAGACATTCAGTCATAAGACTTGATTATGCCCCCTGCCCCGGGCCCACTTTTTTAATCATATTAGGTCTCGGGGACCTTGTGTTACCGTGAGTATACTGACTGCTCTCGCATGTCCTCTAAGCTTGTTCTTTGCTCTTCGGGAGCCATCCTTCGTCCCTTCATCTACAGACAGCTCTGGGGACCTGAGTCTGTTTCTCTGTAAAATAGTGGTAAGAGTTGTCCCATTGAGTTGCTTTTGGTCCTGATTCTTTAAGGGAAGCTGTGTTAAGAACTGTAAAGTCGGAAGCAAAGAGGAGTTATTTTTATCAAGGCATTCAGCCTTCCTTTATTCACAGAGCTCAAGGAGTTGAACTCAGATCTTCTGTTTCCAGGTTTGGGATTCTGTGAGTGGCCAGTGGTGCTCATTTGTCCGAGATGATTATAACTCTGTATGGGCAGGGCCTCTGGGGAAGGTGCCACAGAGTCTTACTGGCACCAGCCTGGGCAGTAAACCAAAATACTGTGCTTTGCTTTGTGAATTAGTGTGAATTAGCACATTGAAACCCAGCTGCCAGTGGCTGGTGCCCCAGCGAAAAGATTCTGCTTTGCGATGTGTCTAGAGCTTGTGGGATAACCGAAGACTGGAAAACTACATCTGTTAGCCCAGCCATTTTGTATATTACATGTTGATGCGTTTGAAAAATGTTAAGGAAACGCCCTGTCCTGCCTTACCAGCTAGTATTTATATATAGAGAGAAGTCTGATTTAAGTTAATATCTAATGCTGGAGGGAGGTGGAGAGAAAAGCTTTGGACTGGGAAGGATATAGATTATACTGCCTTGGAGCTAACAAGGGGGTGAGGAGAGGGAGAAAGAGGGATGGTATAAAGAAAAACTCCATGGTCTTGCTAATTGCATTCTTTTCCTCCCTCTATATTTGCTACCCCAGATTATCAGGCACCTTTAGTTTTTGATTCCACAGAAGAGTTTCCTCAGACTTGGAGCATTTGTTCAGACTGGCTCTGGCTCTATGGTATCCATCCTAAGTAGGAGATATTTAAGTGCCTTTTCTTTACTCCTGCAGAATTTTAGGCTCATAGTGAAAGAAACAGAGCTGAGTTCCCAGCTGGAGAAAGGAATTTACTTAAAGTGTCCTGTGTTATGAAGCCTTCATGCCACTAGGGTGTCTCGTTCTGCAGCCACAGCCCTGGACCAGGCTGGGGAGCATGGAGTACAGGGGTCCTGGGACCAGGGCCCCGGAGTCCTGACTGCACGTACGAGGTTGGAGTGAAGTTGCCCATTTGAAGTCCTAAGGCTTTTTTTTTTTTTTTTTAACATTTGTTTATTTTTGAAAGACAGAGAGACAGATCATGAGCAGGGGAGGGGCAAGAGAGAGAGGGACACACAGAATCGGAAGCAGGCTCCAGGCTCGGAGCTGTCAGCACAGAGCCCGATGCAGGGCTCAAACCCATGAACTGTGAGATTGTGACCTGAGCCGAAGTCAGACACTCAACCGACTGAGCTACCCAGGCGCCCTGAAGTCATGAGACTTTGGGGCTTGGACTCTCTGTGCTTTTTAACATTTTGAAAAAGTATTTAATGTTTCAGTGTTGTTAACCTTGTAAAACTTTGGGTAACACATAGATGAGTTAGTATGAGAAGACATCTTTAATACTTGTATTTAATTTTATCAAACCTTTGTCCTTGGCTCCTGTAAAGTTTGTAAAATTTTAATGCCTATTATTATGTCTGTTTTGTAGTCTTCACTGGGGTTTATAATAATGGAAATTAATACATACAACCCTCTGTTTTGTATTTCTGTTGTCTTCTAATATATAATGAAAATATTTAGGAAATCAGTGAGTTAAGGTCAAGACAAAGCCATATAATCTTAATTCATCTAACAGCTGTCTCTCGTTCCCCATTTATTTCGTTTTTAAAGTGGTTTACAAATGCAAAAGCCTGGGCATTACAGTCTCTTTCTTTAGAAATGAGGAAATTTCTGTTATACTTTCTCTAGAAACCGTTTTTCAACGGTAGTAATTTTCAATTTTCCTGTTATATATACCTTTCAAATGCTACATGAGCCAAGTTAAGCAAGTTAATATAAGAGTAGAAGAATAAACTTTAGAATTTCCTGACTTTTAAAATAGTAACTTTTTCCTTTGGTGGGCTGGATCATGCAATTTAATTTATATACTAAGTATAGATATATTTATATTCAGAGAGGTAGTGGTTATTTTCAGCCATCACACTGTGAATAGCTTTTAAAAAAAGACTAATTTGCATTGTAGATAATGAAGTACTTGGTGTTTGCACATCACTTTTGATAGCTTTCAATTTTTACCTCTCTGGCTACGGTCAGAAGTCATTCCAAAAGTTGCAGTCAGATTTTTGTTTTCAGTAGAGGAGTTACAGTTGAATAATTACCCACCTTCTGTACGTGTATTTGTGCACATACAGATAGAATTGTATATGCTATGTGAAGAAGCCAGTGCATGGTGCATTTATTTCCTTGTTGAAGTATTTTTCAAACTGTTCCTCTTTCCAGGAAGGACAATCAGATTACTAGTAAGAGGGACACCTTCACTCATTCAACAAACATGTGTTGAAAGCATACCAGGTGCCAAGTGCTTCTAGGTATTGAGGATTTATTAGTAATCAAAGCAAGGTCCCTGTCCTCTTAGGTATTTCATTCTAGTAGGTAAAGGGAGAACATAAAGGGATGGAAAAAGTGTATACTCGGAGGTAGTTATCAATGCTGTGATGAAAATCTAAGTGGAATAGGGAGACAGAGTAATAATGGGGTGCTGTTTTGGACAGGGTGGTCAGGAAAGGCCATGATCTCTGATAAGGTAATATCTAATTGGAGACCCGTAAGAGGTGCATATCTCAAGGAAGAACAATCTAATAAGTAGGCACAGCAAGTGCAAAGGCCCTGTGATGGACGTATGCTTGCAGTATTCCCAGAATAGTAAAATCACCGTGGCAGGGTAGAATGTGTGCATAGGGGGCAAAGTGTTTCAGATGCCTGGTGAGAGCCAGAACAGGGGTGAGAGGACGTGGAATCCTGTAGTGACTTACACAGGCTTGGTAAAAACTTTTACTCTGAGTGGGAGATGTGGAGCGGAAGAGGGGCAGGATGTGAGTTACAGTCTGCAAGGATCCCCGTGGTAGAAGCAGGATAACTGATTGGTAGGTTAATACAATAATTCAGTCAAGAGATGATAGTGGTTTATGGGGCACCTGGGTGGCTCAGTTGATTAGCGAATGTCCTACTCTTAATTTGGCTCAGGGCAAGATCTCCCAGTTCCTGGGATTGAGCCCCGAGTCGGGCTCCCTGCTAGGTGTGAAGCCTCCCTTTCCCCAGGCCCCTCTGCCTAGTCTTCCGAGTCCGAGTCCGTGTGCACGCCCTCTCTTTTTCCTTTCTTTCTGAGAGAGAGGAGGGAGGGAGGGAGGGAGGGAGGAAGGAAAGAAAAGGAAAAAAGAGGTCACAGTGGTTTAGACCAGAACGATAGTGGTAGCAGAGGGGAAAGGGGTTCTGGAATACGTACAAGGTAGAATTTGTTGGTTACAGATAATGTGTGAGAGAAAGTGAGTGATGGAGAATGACTCCTGGAAAATGAATGTCTCTCTCTCGCTTGTCTATTGCTATGTGTACAGAAACCCTTTACTCCTCGTTCTGGTGATCCCCCACTTGTAGCCCCTGTGACTTCACGTCTATCAAAACTAGCAGTCTTCCTTCAAGTCTGTTGATAGGTCTCATTTTAGCTTTTCGATAAGAAAATGGTTAAGTTCTAAATGTTTCCCAGATCTTTGAAATTCTTTTAAAGCATTTAAAATAGAAGGTTAACTTCTTTCTTTTAAATAATTGTATTTTATGGTGGGTAGGATAAAATAGAGCCCGCAGATTAGACGCCTGGAGAACTGGTTTCCTGGGGAGCAAGTCTCTTTTGCTCTTTCAGCCTCTCAGAGGAGTTTCCTCTTCCTTCCCTCTGCCTTCTCTCACATGGCACCATTCAGAGAGGACTTCTGTCACCTCTCCATTTAAAGCGCTGCCCCTGGGGCGCCTGGGTGGCTCAGTCAGTTAAGCATCTGACTCTTGATTTCAGCTCAAGACTCTTGGTTCTGGCTCAGGTCATGACCTCACAGTTTGTGGGATCAAGCCCCGTGCTGGGCTTTGTGCTGACAGCAGGGACATGCTTGGGATTCTCTCTCTCTTTCCCTCTCTCTCTGCCCCTTCCCTGCTCACACGTGTGCTCATTCTCTCTCACTCTCTCTCAAAATAAATAAACTTAAAAAAAAATAAAGCACCGCTCCATTTCTTTCCTTTGCCTTACCTTGTTTTGTTTGTCTCCACTGGGTTTATCATCATCGGTCAGGTTTCTTATTTTCGTGTTTGTATCACCCCACTGAAATATAAACTCCATGAGGGTAGTGGCATGGTTTTCTCTTCTCTTGTAGTCCCAGGGTCCAACATGGTACTTAAGCTGTAGTGACTCGGTCACTGCACATGAATCGAATGGATGGTTTTAAGCATATGTCCTTATGTGAAGGTATAGCGCAGAATTGGTGTTTATCAAATGGCCGCATGCGAAGAAAAGCCATCCTTGTGCATTGCCGGGGCGAACATAAAATGGCGCAGCCACTGTGGAAAACGATATTGCAGTGCCTGAAAAATTAATCATAGAATTGTCCTGCGATCCAGCAATTCCTCTTCTGTGGGTGTGTCCACAGGAAGTGGGAGGAGGAACACAGACATGTTTGTTCACCCGTGTTCGTATCAGGTCATTCACAGCGGCTAGAGGGGGGGCAACCACGTGCTCACTGACGGATGAGTGGATGAAAATACAGTAACTCCTGGGGGCGCCTGGGTGGCTCAGTTAAGGGTCCAGCTTTGGTTCAGGTCACGATCTCATGGTTCATGGGTTCAAGTCCCACGTTGGACTCTGTGCTGACAGCTCAGAGCCTGGAGCCTGCTTCGGATTCTGTGTCTCCCTCTCTCTCTGCCCCTCCCCCACCTGTGTGCGCGCGCACACACGCTCTCTCAAAAATAAACAAACATTAAAAATATGTTAAATATGTATATAATGGGTTTTTATTCCAGCTTAAAAAGGAATGAAATTCTGACACATGCTGCAATGTGAAGACATTTTGGTAAATAAAATAAACCAGTGACAAAAGGACAAATACTCTTTAATTCCACCTATATGAGGTACCTAGAGTAGTGAAATTCATAGAGATAGAAAGCAGTAGGGTGGTTGCTAGGGATTGAGGGGAGAGGAGAATGGGGAATTCGTGTTCCATGAGTGCAGAGTTTCCGTTGGAGAAGATGAAGACGTTCTGGAGATGGATGGTGGTGATGGTCACATAATTAGTGCCACTTCATGTACACTTCATGAGTGCCTGGGTGGTTCAGTCGGTTAAGTGTCTGGCTTCGGCTCAGGTCACGATCTGACGGTTTGTGGGTTCGAGCCCTGCATCCACCTCTGTGCTGACAGCTCAGAGCCTGGCGCCTGCTTCAGATTCTGTGTCTCCCCCTCTCTCTGATCCTCCTCTGCTCATGCTGTCTCTCTATCTCTCAAAAATAAATAAAAAGATTAAAAAATTTTTAAAAATACACTTCAATATGGTTAAGATGGTAACGTTTGTACTACGTCTATTGTACTGCAATTAAAAAAAAAATAGACAAATGGACCTGAAAGCAGGGTATTCTGAGTTTGAATTTCACCTTGACCTTCTCAGCTTTCTGGACTTTTTCATGGTTCTGCCCTAGGCTTTAACAAATAGAACCAGAAGTATTTACTAACATTTACTGAGTCGAGCTCTTACCAATATTGTTATGAGGACTTTAATTTTGTATTTCCTCATTTCGAGGTACTTAATCTCAATTTTATTATGATTCTTTTCTGTATTTTTAAAAATGTTTGTACGTATCTCAGGTTCTTACTTTCAAGCCTCAAATCCTGTTTCTTGATGTTTAGGTCCTGTCAGGTTGTGCCCTGAACAGATGGCGTACTTTCGTGGTCTCATTTTATTATTCATGAAAAGCGTTTCCTAGTTATTAGTTCTCATGTTCTTCCTTCTCAAGCCGTAAGCTCCTTACTTTTTACTGTTGCTGTCAGAGGTTCTGTGTCTTATCAGGAGACAGAAACCACACAGTGGTTTAAACAGGAGAAGCTTAATATAGAGCTGTTCAGCTACAATAGGCGAGTAACTGTCACGTGTAAAAGAGAATGGTAATAGACACCCTGAGGCCGGAGGAGAGTGTTCACAGAAGGAACGTGTCCAAAGAGGGGACCTCTCCCCAGAGCCGGAGTTCCGACCTTTACGGAGAACATGTGATTGCAACCTCTTGGGTGACGGAGAAGTTTGCTGAGTTGCTGGGGCCAGCGTTGGTCCCTGGGCCCTGGACAAGCAGGAAACAGCCCTGTGGGGCATAGTCGAACCAGGGCTGCTCGTGGTCATGCTGTGTGCCACTGACTGGCAGCATGGGACCCGGAGCGCAGGCTGCAGCAAGGGGCTCAGGGATCGTGGGCCGAGAGCCCTGGTGGGGACAGAGAGTCTGGAAGGGTTGATGGCTTGGGTGGAACAGAAAGAAGCTGGCACATGTGGAATGGGGTGAGAGAGAGGAAAGGAGGAGATTCAAGAGGAATGTATTCAAGATGCATACCAGTAGTAGAAGAGCTGCTTCTCTTAATATGCTCCCCCAACCTTGTTTTAGCTTGTCGTCCCCCTCCCAGGGGGCTACATTGATTTCCTAATTTGTCTTCCTCCCTTCAGAATCCTTCTCTTCCATCTACTATTAAAAATAAAGGGGCACTGGGGCGCCTGGGTGGCTCAGTCGGTTAAGTGTCTGACTTTGGCTCAGGTCATGATCTCACAGTTTGTGGGTTCGAACCCCGCGTCGGGCTCTGTCCTGACAGCTCAGAGCCTGCTGGATCCTGCTTCAGATTCTGTTTCTCCCTCGCTTTCTGCCCCTCCCCTGCTCATGCTCTGTCTCTCTCTCTCAAAAATAAATAAACATTAACAAAATAAAAAAATTAATAAAGGGGCTCAGCTGGTTGAGCATCCGGCCCTTGATTTTGGCTCAGGTCATGATCTAATGGTTATAGGTTGAGCCCCATGTCAGGCTCCGTGCCGGATGTGGAGCTGGATGTGCTTGGGATATTCTCTCCGTCTCTCTCTCATCCTCATCCCCCTTTTCTCCCTCCCTCTTAAAAAATAAAAAACAAATAAAGATATGACATGACATTTTGCTGTTTAAAATTGTATCTCGACCCTCACCTCCACCCCCGCTAGGAGTAACCCCCAACTCCGTTGGTGGCGTCTGAGGCCCTGTGGGTTGGATGTCCACCTTCCACCAGCCACCTTAGACACTTTCTGTATTGAATCTCTCTAAGACCTGCAGACATGGTTTTCGTCCTTGCATATTTTGTCCCTTCTGGTGCCCCTTTCTCACCTCCCCCCTGGAAAATACCTACTCATCCTTTAAGTCTTAAATGTCGCCTCTTCTATCCTGTTGGCCGATGTCTTCCTCAGTGCCATGTGACCCCTTTACTTTGAACACGTTTCTATTTGTTGATGTACGTCTCATCCCACAATGGAACTGAGTTGTTGTTGTTTTACATTATGTCTTAGTCTGTTCCGGCTGCTATAACAAAACTATAGACTGGAAGACTTATAAACAGCAGAACTGTATTGCTCATAGTCTGGCAGGTGGAGCAAGACCAGGGTGCCAGCATGGTGGGGTGAGGGCCCTCTTCTGACTCTCAGACCTCTCCTTGCATCGTCGCGTGGTGGAAAGGGCTAGGGATCTCTATGGATCTTCTGTGGTCAGGCATTAATGCCATTGAGGAGGCTTCTGTCCCAGAGACCCCGTCTACTAATAGCATCACATCCAGGGCTGAGGATTTCAACGTGTGAATTTGGTGGGGGAGGGGGAGGGACACACACAATCAGGCCATAGCGCCCTCTTCACGGTTTCACTTTGGTACTTAAGGTACCACACAGCCCACAGTAGGACTGAAGTGTTTGTTAACGTGAATGAGTGAACCATCTTCACGCATACTTTGCTTCAAATAGTTTTTCACTCAAGTACCATGGTCATCTGCCATAACTTAAAAAAAAAAAACCCAAACAGACTTCAGAAGGATAAACGCTAGGATTGAGATTTCTTGGGGTCCTGTGTGTTTACACTTGTATGAGAAATACTATTATAATTTCTGTAATTCTGTTTTCCCAGTGCTGCAATATATATTGCTGTGGGATTGGTAGAGCAAGTTAGAGGAACATAAGGTAAAAGCGAGCCAAAATCAAGGAGACAGGTACTTAAGAGCCGTTGCGTTAGATCTGTGACTCCGGGGGACTCTTCCACGTCTCACACTCTGTGATTACTTTGTAAGATTTAGTCTTTACACAAAAATTATTTAAATGTTTTCCTAAAGTGGGTGGTTGTGTTAAATATTTGATTATAAAATTGTTGTAAAATTGTCACATTACATAAAATACGATAAGGTTATATAATACACAGAGAGCACTGTGCTGTACTACGTGACGATACTAAAAAATACATCTTTTTATATGTCTGCACATGCACACTTTCACTCACAAACACGTGTGTGTGCCTGTTTATAATTTTTTAAATTGGCACATAAATATAATACGGTGGTGATGTCTTTCTTGAGTTCCAGTCTCTGAAAAAACCATACCATTTGGTTCCTAAAAAGCACGTAAAATTTTAGTGCCAAGAAATACATCCTCTTTGGCAAAATTTGTTTTCTAGCCTATGTAAGGTCTTTTGCGGTTGGTTCTGCTTTTCCTAGTAGCCTTAAGGGAAATCGATTTGATAAGATTTTAACAAGAGATTTAATGCCCCAACCTCCTTAAGAGTGGTTAGCTGTGAAAGTAGCCACCAGAATGTATTCATAGAAACTGCCTTCCATTCCTACAAGTTAGAAAATATAATCATGCCTTCATCATCCAGTTGCATTAGATTTGGTTATTCTATAATGCACCTGGACCAGGGACATATGGATTCCAGACACTCTTTGTTAAATCAATACAAAGTAAGCATGCTTTTGGTTTTGGTTTTGGTTTTGTTTTAAGTAGGCTCCACACCCGATGTGGAGCTTGAACTCATGACCCTGAGATCAAGAGTTGCCTACTTTACCAACAACAGTGTCAGCCAGGTGCCCCCAAACTAAACATGTTTTAAATGTAATTCGTCATGCTTCTGGGCCCATATTTATCCAAGGAGTTTTATGATCCCATAACCCAAATAAAATAGCTGAAAGGGAACCAATATGGAAAGAATGATAGTTTGCCGTGGAGGCTGCTAAATGAGCTCAGCTAGAGTTTGCCACTCTTGACACAGAATACTTTTCTGAAATACTGACTATAACGAAGTATTGGCAAATCCGTTCCTACGGCTTTCCTAAAAAAAGAAGTTCTCACTTTCTGTTTTATCATTTACTACTTATATTAATCGAAGAAAACAAAAGGGAAAATTGAAAAAGGGAAACAAGTTACCCCCCATATCCCATTTTCATGATTTTGAAAATTATGACATTATTTTAAAGTTTTATTACTTAAAAGGATATTTCTTTATTTATCTTGCCTGATCTAAACAAAAGAGTTGTCAAAGTTAATCAGTCACAGATATTTATTAAGGATCCTCTTATCAAATAGTGTGCTTTGTCTTGTTGAGTCTGCAAAAACATATAATACATAACTTTTATTCTCAGGAAGTTTATAGCCTAGTAAAGAAGATTAACTATAGATAAAACCTTTTATGCATGATTAAGTGTTGAATGAAATATTACAGCACTAAGTATGGTAGGAGTTAAAGAATTTTCAAGCCACAGGAGATTTTAGAGATAATCTCATTCAGTTTCTCATTATACTGATGAGGAAGCAGAAGCCTGGAGTCGATGTTACCTCAAAAATCTGCCCAGAGTCACCATACTGGGTAGTGTCAGAACCAGAGGGAACCCAGGCTCAGGCTTCCTGACTGTAGCCTTTTTGTAGTACTTTCTGCTTATAGGCACCTATGAAGCTGTATGGGTGGGCTTGATTCAAGACCCAAGGAAGAAGTGAGTCCTTGAAGGGTAGGGTTAGACTGTGGGGAGAAGAGCTGATGTTCCATGATGGAGAGAGGTTGGAAGGCTTGGGGAAGAAGGAAGGGAACAGCCTAATGAGGGTAGAAGGCACATAGTAGGGGCTGTTAGTAGCCTGGGGTTGGATAAGGAGTCCTTGCAAGCCGGGTAGATCTTTATGTTGTGGGCACTGGGGTGCTTTTATCAATTTCTCAAACAGAATGACTTGATAAAAAATTATGTTTTGAGAAGATCAGTCTGTGATGGTGAACTAGAAGGATGGAAGTAAGATCATTCCAAAGCAGAGTAAGTTGGGTTCTCAGGCTGGAGTAGGAGGAATGAAGTAGAAAATTCAGACCCACAAGGTATTTATTTCTAGGAGGGGAAAGCAGTAGCCCCGGATTATAGTCTTATAAAGAGAATGAAGGGTAGAAGAGTGTAAGAATGGTATTTCCATGGAGAGAAGTAAAATAACTTGGATGAGGACCAACGTGTATCGAGCTTTTGTGAAAATTTAAAATCCAGTTGTAAAGGATTTTGGAAATCATCTCTGCTGAGTTTGGGGATAATATTATATCATCCAACTAAATTTATCCATTGGGGATTTGGAAATATAACAGTGAAGTGAAAGGGCCAAAATAGAGTTTAGGATCTTGTCTCTATGATCGTGTTGGAATTGTCAGGAGATACGAACGTACTAAAGAAACGGGTGGACGAGAAGAGACGGTCTTAGAGATGTTACCTACCACGGTAGGGGGCGGGTGAAGGAGAGGACACACGAGAGGAGACAGAAAAGAATGAATAAAAATGTGAGAGTGGTGAGCCGTAGTTACGGGCACCGTGCACCCCGTCCCACACAGACCTCGAGAGAAGGTCATCATCAGTCTCCACTGCGCTTTGTCACAAGTCATCTTCTCTTAAGACTCGATTTTTCTCCTGTGTAAAATGCAGTAGTAATAGTACCCCTAATTCAGGTAGTGGTTTCTGCAGGCATCGAATAAAGCCAGTAAAAGTGCTTAGCTGGCCCAGTGCTTGACACATGAATCAGTCAATAAATCTTAGAAGATAAATAGGCCATGAAATGGGCCATTTCAATGGCAGTGTCTCTGAAAAGCAGAAAGAGACTAGCATTGGAAGGATGGTTTGGGGCAAAGGGTTGTTGGAATAGGGTGCTAGTGCTGTTTGGTGCCTCTTCACGCGCTGTTGTCCACTGGTGGGGCAGTTTGAAGTAGAGTTATATCGAGCCACCCAGGCGCCCCTAAATGTATTAACATTTAACCTAAAATGGGATTTAGGCTTTCAATGGAGTCTCCCATATCTTTGGACAGTCAGTAGGGAAATTTTTGCATTCTGATTTAGGGATAATAATCGGTTGTATCTGTTGTGCACACTTGGAGACTGTTAGTTATCTCTGTACATTTTTCTGTGTACATATAAACAGTTTTGAGTGGAAGGCTACTTATACTCAAGTTTATAAAAACCACTATGGATGTGGTTCAAATCAAATAGCAGTAACAGACCTGAACTGGTAATTGTCACTGCTTCTTTGTTTACAATGCCTTGTTAACACGTCCACCAGTTCCCTTCGCTAATTAAGTTATCCATTTGCCTTTTGTTTAGGCCACTGGGATAGAGGAAAATATAAGCAATGGGCATTTTTTCCAGTTCATTGTTTTCCCTGTATTATTTTTTGAGTAATGGATTTCCTTTTTCATATAAGATGCTAGTGGTGCCTCACATTTTTAATAATCCTTGCCTCAATGAAAGCAATGCTTATGATAACATTTTCTTCCTTTCTTCCTTCTTTTTCTTTCTTGCTTTCTTCCTTTTGAGGCGGGGGAGGGGGGTAGGAGGGAGGAGGGGAGAGAGAGAGAGGAGAGAGAGAATCTTAAGCAGTCTTCACACCCAGCATGGAACCCCAGTGGGGGCTCGATCTCACAACCATGAGATCATGACCTGATCCAGAATCAAGAGTCAGGTGCTTAACCGACTGAGCCACCCAGGCACTCTATGAACTTTCTATTAGTAATACTTTCATAAATTTTTGAGAAATCATTAGCTTTTATCTGTTTGTGGCCTCTAATCTTGAAGTTCATTTGGAAAACAAATGTAGTAAAACTAACATTTAAAAGAGAAGTTGTTTCTGGAGTAAAAAAATGAGCTTTTAAAGCTGTTTTCATCCTATCAGCTCTTTGAACTCGGGGACATTTAGGGAGATTTTGCGTATTGTGGGATCCTGTCACCCCGTGACTACATTTTCATCCTTGTCATATTACAAACTTTTTTGGGTGCCATTTTGAAGAGACAATGGAGAGATGTTTGTTGATGAATCTTTACTGTTCTTGTCATGAATCTATTTTAATCACAAATTATTTTATTTCTGTTGTATTTCCCTCTTGGATAAATTGAGAGACGTAGGGTGGACGTAGGGTGTATGGATAATCAGTACGTGACTTCTAAAAGCGAATTTTTATGCTATGGGATGTTTGTTTATCAGTGTCCTTATTATCGACCATGATTATGCTTTTTGTACGCCGTCTTCTGCAATTGTGTGAAATAGCAATATAAAGTAAATTAAAAGCAGGCTAGTGATTCGTGACTAATTTGTAAGAAATTAGTAGAAGTCAGAGCAGTTTAACCTATGTACAGTCTGTATTATTTCTGAGTCACAGATTTAAAAAGCGTAAAGCATAGTTAATCATGAAAATCTACATAAAGTAATAGGGAAATTATAAGAGGGAGTCTGTTCAGTTGAATTCAACAAACACTGTTAGAGAACCACCATTTTGAAAAAGCACTGTGGCCCTGGCTCTGCTGGCCCAGGGTAGACCCACTTGAAGTCATCAAGATGGGAATGAAAAGGAAGAGTTTCTTTCTTCTTAAAATTTTTTTTTCTTAACGTTTATTTGTCTTTGAGAGACATAGAGACAGAGCATGAGTGGGAGAGGGTCACAGAGAGAGAAGGAGACTCAGAATCTGAAGCTGTTCAAGGCTCTGAGCGGTCAGCACAGAGCCCGATGTGGGGCACGAGCCCACGAGCTGTGAGATCATGACCGGAGTCAAAATTGAACGCATAACCGGCTGAGCCACCCAGGCGCCCCGAGAAGGAAGGTTTTCTAATGTAAGAAAGTTATTTTTACCTTCTAGTTTCCATGGTCTTGTTTACCACAGTTGTATGTATTAAAAAACTGGTCAGCATCTCTTGACCTAAACTGTGCCAGTGTATTTATTCATTTTTTCAATAAATATTTACTAAACATTTATTATGGCATATTTAGAGCAGGAGAGAATAAGACCAGTGTAGCTCTTACCCTCATGGAGGCCGCATTCTCCTGGGGGGCATACAGGGGCAAAAATAGGTAAACAGGCAAATGATGTGTTTGCGAGGTGAGGTGTGTCCTATGAAGGACATACACAAGAGGAAGAAGATTGAGATGAGAGAGTAAACTGTGTCAGCTGTGGTGGAAGAGATGACATTGAAGTTGAAACCCAAAAGAGAAGGAAGTAGGTCTTTTAGATGGAGGGCGGCACAAAGGTGGGCCCCAGGGTAGCTCGGTCGGTCAGGTGTTGTACTTTGACTCAGGTCATAATCTTGTGGTTCATGAGTTCGAGCCCCACGTCGGGATCTGTACTGACAGCTCGGAGTGTGGAGCCTGCTTCAGATTCTGTGTCTCTCTCTTCTTTCTGCGCCTCCCCTGCTGCTTCTCTGTCTTTCTTGGTCTCTCAAAAATAATTAAACATTAAAAAAAAAACCTTTAAAAAAAAGGAGGGAGGAGCATTGCTTAAATAGGGACAATTAACTGTGCATGGGCCCTGAGGCAAGTTAAAATTCTTTATTCTTATAGCTGGAAGTGGACTAGCTTGCTTACAAATTTGGGGTTGGGAGCCTCGAGGGAAGTGAGGGAAAGAGGAGAGAAATTCAGGGCAGGTCTTAGGTTTCTGGGTTATGTAAGTGGATGAATGGCCGTACTGTTTATGGAAATGGGCAGAGTTGTATGTTTAGGATCAAGTGGGGCTCAGCTCTGTTTTGAGAGTTTGATCAAAGAAGTGGTCAGCTGCGGGGATTAATAAAATTGTTACTATATTAGGCTAAAATTGTATAGAGAAGGAACTTTCATTATTGCTGAGAAACTTAGGAGATCCCTCAAATGTTAATAAAATTTAGAGAGCCAAGCAGTATGTGAGGGCAGCACCCAGGCTATCAAAGGATTTTGAAAAAAGCCATCTGTTTTGGGAGATTTGATGTACTTTGACCCCCAGAAAGATTAAAAAGTTAGAAAGTCAAGTAAAAAAGTGTTGAAGTGGAAAAAGGAAGATTTTCCAGAACGTAAGTGAAAACAATAAATTAAAATACATATTCATCAAGAGATTGTTGGTAAGAGAGGCCATTGGCTCATCAGATAATACAGAAAATAATTAGGAAAGACACAGAACATCTAACATTATGGTCGAAATATGAGATGTTAATATTCATGGGATAAACTAAAGCAATGATGCCAGAATTGAAAGGAAAAAAAAGATTCTAGATGATCTAAAGCCTAAAGAGTTTAGCAGACTCCTTGAGAATAAACTTTAAATGCCTGAGTAGTTTTTAAAACTCCAGGTTTAGCTAGCTCATGGCTGAGAATTTCAATGACTACATAGAATATGAACTCATTAAAATGAAAGTCAGTCTTGTTTTTATTTTTAATGTGATATTTCCCAGTTCTTTAAGTCCTTATGCAGAAGGACTGAAATGATTCATATCCTTGCTGAAGTGAATGATTGGCCTTCTTGAAATTAATAAGGGTGAAGACTTGCTGAGTAGCATTCAGTTTAATCTTCGGACTTTCTTGCAAACTCTGCTCTTTACATTAGAGAGAAATGGGGCGCCAGGGTGGCTTCTTCAGCTAGACCTCCAGCTTTGGCTCAGGTCTTGATCTCGTGGTCCACGAGTTCGAACCCCACATCGGGCTCTGTGCTGCCAGCTCCGAGCCTGGAGCCTGTTTCGGACTCTGTGCCCCTCTCTCTCTCTGCTCCTCCCCCGCTCGTGCTCTGTCTCTTTCTGTCTCTCAAAAATAAATAAACATTTAAAAAAATTTAGGAAGAAATAGACCGTTTCTGTTGCCTTTACCAACATATGCAGCATACTGAGCACAGTACCAGACACGTAGTATTTTCGTAAGTACTTGTTGGACGAATGTGAATTTTGCAGTTTGGGGTTTTTGGGAAGCTGATACCCTGCGGAGCAGTTCAGTTGTGGTGTCTGAGGAGAAGTCTCTGCTGCATTCAGGCATTATATACAGTAGCAAGGCTATACCGAAAATAGCGTCAGTGCTGGTGGTCAGAAAGGGGGTATAACATTTTTAATATTATGTGTTCTCATGTATCACAGAGAATACTGGTGTTATTTTGAGCCACCATAAATTCCTCTTAGAATTTTTGTGAATTGTAATTATTTTGATCAGTTTCTTCTTTAAAGTTAATAATTTATGGTTGACTGTGTTGTTCCTAAATTCCGAATAGTGAAAGGCTGAGTTCATGATGCTTTTGAGAACAAATAATATCAGCGACTCCTGGAGGAAGTTTTATGGATGAGGGATGACCTGTCCCAGGACCTCGTTATACTTGGATTCGTTTCTAAAAGTCCAGTCGATACCCTTACTACTGTGGTCACATGGTGGAAAAATGACACCCACCTCTGCTCCATAGCTCTCTGTTTATTCTGGTCTAGCAGATCAGTTCTTTTATATTCTCTCCCTAATTTTGTATCTATACTTTGTTTACCCTGATTATGTGTCTCTGACCTTCCTTCTTCCTTTTCTCTCTTTCTCTCTTTCTTTTTTTTCTTTCTCTCTCTCCCTCCCTCCCTTTCTCTCTCTCCTTCTTCTTCTTCCCTTCCCTTCCTTTTTCCCTTCCTCCTCTTCTTTTTTCTTGATTACAGTCAACTTTCTTCTAGCATAATGTGAATTGACTTGGGCTTCCTTTGTCACGCTCCTGTAATTTAGTATTTACCTTCTCAAATATTTGTTTCCACGACCTCTGCTCTTTTTACATAGACACATTTTAGTGGTTGTGGACTCTTCCTCACCAGCCTTTCTGGATCACGATAGTGGTTTACCCCAACCACAAGGACGCGAATGCCATCAATCATGGAGATGCAGAATTAGGTCATAGGGAACATTAAAGAAGCAACATCACCTTTCACTCTGACGGCAGTGGGGAGAATCATTATTTACCAAGAGAAAACAGGTCGAGCGGAGGTCTATTAGAGTGACTGTGTTATGCGCTATTACTGAAAAACGGTTATGTGATAAATTCTCAAAGGTTGAGCTGTTTTCAGTGTTATGTGTGAGAAAACATCTTAAGGGCTTATAGCCGGGAATTTTATATATAAATGGTAATAGAGGAACAGTGTAACATCTATAAACTTGGAGGCAAGGTGATGTGATGGCTTTGGGATCAAATGCTTCGGATCCTGACCCCCTTCACTTACCAGGTGTATAACTATGGGTAAGTTACCTTGACCTTTCCCGGCCTCAGCCTCCTCTTGTGCGAAATGGAAATAATACGATTCCCTGGCAAGAATTTTGAGAGAACCAAATGCAGTTATGTACAGAAAATGCCAGATGAAACGTGTGGCACATCTAGATTCTTTCCCCAAAGACAAATAGATTCTGCTGCTAAATATAGAAAGAGAGCTGTAAAAAAAAAAAAAAAAAAAGTTTTGTGTCCATAGGCCTCTAGACTGTCTCAGCCTAAGTGATCCACGGTGATCCCAGCATGGATGTGTGTTTGAGAAAGGCATGGCAGTTTTATATTTCGGTTTGGCTTGAACGGAAGGTAAGTATGTGCTCTGCGGTCGTCGGCGGCTGCAGGATGGAAGGAGGTGTCTGGGAAGGGGGAGGACGTGCAAGGGCCATTTCACAGGCCCCTGGTCGGCCTTCCGGCCTCGCGGCTCGACTCCTCTGTTTTACCTTTGGTGTTTCCAGGGAGGGTATCGAATGAACAAAAGGGTCTGTGTTTTTCAGAAAAGTTTGTGCAACCGAAAGCAGCGCAGGCACCCGATTCCTTGACTGCCCTCTCAGATCTCACTCTGCTTCTCCCTTGGCCTTTTAAAGTTCGCGAGAATGGGCGGGGCAGGGAAGGACGTCCATCTGCAGGCTGTCTGGTGGGTGGAGTTCTCAGCCCGCAAAGCATCACGGAAAGCCAAGTGTCCCGTGCAGAGAAGAGAACCTTCCTGGTGGAAACGTCCCTTGACCTCGAAACCGCTGCAGTGGATCCCTCACGCAGAGCCTCATTTTGAGCCATTGTCAGAAATTTTGATTTAACTTTGAAATAGCACATACTGATGACCCCTTCCTCTCTGCCTTGACTTGACCCTTCCGGTTTTCCTTTTCGTCTTTATCCATCTTGGGCTCCTGTGTTCTCCAGCTCTTTCCCCACTGCCCTTCCCTGCACCTGTCCGTGAAAACTCTGACTCCAGGTGAATGTGTCCGTCTGCGCTCTGCCGTCCAGCGCTGTTGGAGAAAATAACACACTGGGTGTATTCATTGCCTGTACTATTCTGAGCTCTGGCTCTGGGGGCCCCTCCGTCTTCCGTGCTCAGTGTCTTCCTCTCTGTTGGCCTCTGTTACAACATGTAACACGCTACAACAGGTAAACAGACGTGCTCAAAGGGCCCGAAGCAACACAGGAAAATGACAAGTGAACCCATCCATTGCTTGAGGCACACCCTCTCTTATCTCACAAACTTTTAATGTTTATTTTTGAGAGAGACACAGAGTGCGTGTGGGGGAGGGGCAGAAAGAGAGGCAGAATCTGAAGCAGGCTCCAGGCTCTGAGCTGTCAGCACAGATCCCATCGCGGGGCTCAAACCCGTGAATCATGAGATCATGACCTGCGCTGAAGTCAGACGCTTAACCGACTGAGCCACCCAGGTGCCCCATCGCAAACTTTTATTTAAAATCCGTTGTTTATTTCCATTGCGCACAGTTTCTGCTGCTATAACCCAAACTGCTTTTGTAAATGCGTTTTCTCTGCTTGCTTATGTCTAGCAACTTCTGTTCCCCTGTGAGGGAGTCTTCTATGCGCTGCCTTACGCTCATGCCCTTCTCCTTTCCACTCATGCTCGCTGCCTTCATTTCCTTGCATACACTTACCTTTTCCTCGCCTCCCGGGGTTTTTACAGGTTCTGTTCTTTCTACCCGGAAAACACTAATCAGACCTACTCTTCAGTTGTCCACTGTCCTCTCTCTCGAGAGGTTTTCCCCTGACTAGACCTGACCGGACTTGGTCCTCCTGGTTTATAACCCCCTTCACTTGTTACGTTTGTGGTTATCTGTTTAGTGCCTTTCTTCCTATGTCTTTCAGTGTGGCTTCTAGAGAGTAAGGCACTCATTGGTCATGAGGCCTGGTACTTGGATGGAGCCCAAGAAAGAAATATTTAAGAAATGACTCAGTAGGGGCGCCTGGGTGCCTCAGTCGGTTGAGCGTCTGACTTGGTTTTGGCTCAGGTCATAATCCCAGGATTATGGGGTTGAGTCCTGCGTCAGGCTCCACATTGAGCATGGAGTCTGTTTAAGAGTTTCTTTCTCTCTATCTCTTTCCCTCTCCCTCTGCCCCTCTCTCCTGCTCATGTGCACTCTTGCTTTCTAAAATTAAAAGAAGAAAGAAATGACTGACTAAAGGAACAGCTTTCTCTCTCCCTGGTTCAGCAGATTAGTATGTCCTGGACCTTGTGAGGACTTCTTTTCCCTGGTAGAGTAACATGTTTTAAACGGAGGGGACCCTGTTTGTTTCTCTCCTGGCATTATGACCACAGTGTAGTCCATGGTTCATAACAGCTGCACAGCATACATGCTTTTTCCTTACGATTTTCTGCTTCTTGCTTTAAAAAAAAACAAAACAAAAACAAAACTAGAAGAGCTCAGGCAGTTGAGGCTCCAACTCAGTCTCAGCTTTGGTCTTGATCTCAGGGTCTTGAGTTCAAGCCCCATGTTGGGCTTTGTGCTGATAGTGCAGATCCCGCTGGGAATCTCTCTCCCTGTCTCTCTGCCCCTTCTCAAAAATCAATAAATAAACATTAAAAAATTAAAAAACCTTTATGTTATGTGCACAGCTACTTTACTGATGTAAAAAAATCCCCAGTCAACCTGTCTGCATAAGAACGTGATAAAGAACAGTGACAGTATTTGGGCTGCGCTACAGAGTCGATTCCACGATCTCTTAACTACTTCATGTATTAATGTTTACATGTAAATACGTTCCTAGCGTATTCTAATTCAAAATTACAACATAAATGGAGAAATGTCTAGTTTATATTTAACTGAGCTTAGAAAACATACTGTAGTAACTAAATTCTTTTTTTTTTCCACAAAGCTTTTTTTTTTTTTATAAATAAAATTGCTGGCTTCCAAGTACGTATACTTTAATGAAAACAACTGTGTGCCGTAAGCCAAATTTTCCTTTTAAATACTTCCTTTGTATCTTACGCTTTATTTTCTTTAAATTATAGCTGTGTGTTTGGGGTTGAATTCTAAAAGAGTAATAATGGACTCTGCCCTGCAGCCACAAAAGCAGATTCATAGTATAGGAGTCAAGTGACACCTTTCCCCCTCCAAGTGTGTAGATCTGTGGTGTGGACAGGAATCTGTAGGCTTGGGCTAATACATTGTTCTGTCAGTGAACAGCAGAGTAGTGACCCTGTTCGATTCCACTGGCCGTGATGGAAAGCGGCCTAGGTGCACACGGTACTGACCGCTTCACCAGCTGCACTCATGGCGGAGAAGGAAGTGACTTGTTCGTGACCTGCCTTGACCACCCCCTCAGATGTCAGACTCTGATTTGCCTCCCGGGCCTATCAACTGCATGGTTAAGCCCACCCGACTTAAATAAAGCATGTTGCATAGGCAAGGGTAAATCACGGGAGGGGGGAGGAAATGGAGTTTAAGGAATTCTTTCTGCTGGAATTAGAGCTAAGCAGTTGAATGGGAATGATTGGTTGTGCTCCCTTTCTACCCGTAATTGTAATTGTGTGCGTTGGGGAATTATCTTTGTTGTGTTCCTCTTCAGTGATGATCCGTCAATCCGATGGTGCCACCATGAAAGCAGTACGTGCCACATAATTACTTAAATTCTGCTTTTAGGAGAATAATAAATTACATTTATTAAAGGCTCATTATAGGTTAGGGTTTATTGTAACCGCTGGGGCCCTGCCTCCCGCGGAGGCAGGTGCCGATGCCAGGTGAGGCCAGGGCTCTGGCGTTTTCTGCAGGAGCTGCCTAGGCTGAGCTGTCCCCCCACGTGATTTTGGTTGCAGCTCTGCCTTTCTAGTGCCCCTTACTGAGTTCCAGCTTGTTTCCAGTTCTGGTCCTTCACCTTCATCTGTTTGTGTCCTTTTCTGCTTGAAAATTGGTCTCAATCTCTATTTGGAAATCTACCCCCTTTTTTTTTTTTTTGACAGCCATAGCCGTCAAAACCCTGTATTTCAGTTAACATAGTAGAAGGGGATTTGAAGGGTGGAAAATAGAAGTTTTAATGCTTTGAGTCATGGTATCACAGGGAAACAGTAATGAAAGTCTAATGAATACGATTTTCAAGGAAGTATTGCTAGTTTTCAGCACATTAGAAAACTTACAGCGTTCTTTGTAGATGTTATTGTTCATTCACGTAATTAAAAATTTTTCTAAATTGTTTTTTTACATTTACTTATTTTTGAGAGACAGAGAGACAGAGCATGAGCAGGAGAGGGGCAGAGAGAGAGGGAGACAGAGAATCCAAAGCAGGCTCCAGGCTCTGAGCTGTCAGCACAGAGCCCAACACGGGGCTCGAGCCCACAAACTGCGAGATTATCACCTGAAAATTGCTTTTCTTCATTTACCTTCTTGGTTCCTACATCCTTGGGTACTGGAGTCGGGGAAGAAAAGAACTAACAAATGGAGGCATTCCTCAGGGAGGATGACCTCAAGAGCAAACTCTCAGACACCTGTTAGTAAGGATTCTCTTGGGTGCCCGTATCCTTTTGTGAGCTAACATACCTGAACTTAGTCACCACTTACTGGCTCCGGTAGCAGCTCTGAAACAGGAAGAGGCGAATCTCTAGCCTCAGTCAGGGCAGGACTCGGGTTCAAGCAGCATCAACACAGCCTTGTCTCTGTGTCCTTCAGTGCTGCCTTTGTCTTGTTGGCTTGACCTCCGGCAGCTACCGTCCATGGACTGCACATGTCCAGACGTGTATCATTCTTACAGTCCCAGATTTCAGATAAGTGTGCAGGACTGCTGTTTTCCCAAGTGGCAATTAAAAATGTCCAGGAAGAAAAAAGCACTGGCCCCCCTTGGTTCTCAGGGGTCACCAGGATTGGGGGGAAGAAGACCACATGATTGATAGTATCACACTGAACCAGACTAGGGATGTTTCCAAAAAGCAACGAGGCCAGTGAGGAGAGGACACGTGTCCTCTTCAGGAGGGCCGATTGCCTTCCTGCCTCAAGCTGTTCTCTTACTTTTCCTTCACTGTCAACTATACCGTTCTTAAATTCAGTTAAGTTGCCTCCTTTTTAAAAGAGGAAAGTACTGTCCCTAGTGGGACTAGTTAGTTACGTTCCATGTCAGTCAGGTCACAATAGTTTCTTCTGATACATGGCTGGGATCACCTGTATCGAAGGATTGGGGGTTGGGGCCATGGAAACGAAAGTGCGTATTTTGACGAATGGCCGTGTCACCAAGTGGTACACAGAGTGAACCTTGGAATTCGTGTGGACCTGGATATGACTTTTGCACTCCCCGGCTGTATGACTTGAGGCAGGTCACTTCATTCTTCAAAGCTTGATGTTCTTAAACCTGTGAGATAAAACCGATACCTATCTCATACAATGGAAGTATCTATGAAAATTAGCGGTAAGATATGTAAGGCATTTACCTCAATGCCTAGCACATAGTGGCTGCCCAGTGACGGATCGCTAATACTATTCCACCTACTGATAGCACTAATAATCTACACGTGTCCCTTGCCACCCCTGCTTCCCGGCAGTCCCCACCGACCTAGAACCAAGGGCTCACAATGGTTCCATAGTTCAGCCCCATTAAGGCTCACATTGAATTTTGCGAAAGAGTCTGGAAACCTAACTGCTTCATTGGTCCTATGGAGATACTTTTCTTCAACGCGAAGAAAATATATTTTTGTAGTAGAACTCCTCCTTCGATGAAGTTAGCCTCCGTTTGCCATGTGTTTAAATTATATCCCGTTGCACCTTTTATGAGGGACGGGCAGGCCCACAAGTAAGGGTCAGAATCTATTGAATAAAGGCATAAAGTATATTCGCGGAGGCTTTTGACTGCTGTATAAGAATTTGTATCACGATCCTGTGGCCTTGCTTTGGGGGCTTCGTAACTGGGAGGCCTGATGAAGCTACAAGTGAAGTTTCAAGCTTTTTCATTTCGTCTTTGTATTCGATGTTTAGCATTTCTCTTTAAAAGGCCTGTCATAACCTGTGGCCCTTTATAGTGGTGGGCTGGTGGACTCGGTACAGGAGCTGTGGTTCTGGTCAGCAGGCAAGGCCTTCTCCCGAACCGGAGACTCGTTACCATTGTGAACACGGATCTCGGTGAAAGCCACACAGATACGCCAGGATAGATGTACGCAGCCACTCAGTGGGTGGTTGACTGAGCCTGTTGTCCCTGGTTTTATCAATAATATGTAGTGCAGATGGATTTTTTTAAGGGTTTAAAGAAAATAGCTTAAAATTTTTTTAAGTTAGTTAACATGCAGTGTATATAATGTGTGCCCTTGGCTTCAGGAATAGATTCCCGTGATTCAGATGTAATTTTTTAAAGGCTCTTTATATTCAGAGAATTTAGAGTAATTGTATCTAGGTATATTTGCAAAAGGTATTTTCCACTTTTCAACTGAGAATAAATTCATGGATGAATAATCTTAGATACACAGAGCTATAAGGCTGAATTTCTAGTATAAAAATCTTTTTTTATGTTTTTTTTTAAAATTTATTTTTGAGAGACACTGTGAGCAGGGGAGGGTCAAAGAGAGAGGGAGACACAGAATCTGAAGCAGGCTCCAGGCTCTCAGCTAGCTGTCAGCACAGAGCCTGATGCAGGGCTTGAAGCCACAAACCATGAGCTCATGACCTGAGCCAAAGCTTGGTGCTTAACTGACTGAGCCATCCAGGTGCCCCCAGTATAAAAATCTTAATAGAAATCTGTTAATACTCCCTATGCCTGTTTTGGTTAATGTAGGTGATTGTCCCATGATGTTAAGTTATCAGAGTTACAGAGTTGATACTGTACTGGGTTCCTTTAAAAAAGAAAGTTAGGGGTGCCTGGGTGGCTCAGTAGGTTGAGCATCCGACTCTTGGTTTCAGCTCAGGTCATGATCTCACAGTTCTTAAGTTTCAGCCCTGCATTAGACTCTGTGCTGACAGTGCAGAGCCTGCTTGGGATTCTCTCTCTCTCCCTCTCTCTGCCCCTCCCATGCTCTCTTTCTCTCTCTCAAAGTCAATAAATTAAAAAAAAAAGAAAGCTCACTCTTTATGGCTATACTTGTATATGGCATGCTGTTTTCAAACATCCCTCAGGCTCCTATTAGTCACAGAAATATGTATGTGGGTATGAATGGCTCATTTAGTTTAATATAATGATTGGGGAAATAGCTAATAGTGTATATTCTGAATTATGTGCATGGGTAGCATATTATTAATTTTCAGATTTACCAAGAAGACCCTAAAAACCTAACAAATATTGGATATTTATTTTCTAAATAAAGCTTAGAGGCATCGCTGTACCTGTCTTCCTGTCTTCCAATATGTACACAAGTAACATCTTGATGACAAGTGTTTTCCCTTTATAGGTTGTTAGTAATTTATATCAGAAGGATAGAATCAAGAAACGGTCATTGTTTCTGCCAAATAAGTATCCATTCTTTGTAATCTTTTCTGTGGTAAACACTTCTGGCATTTTTAATGTGGGGGCATCTTCCACATTTCACACAAAGTAGTTTACAATGACTGGATCTTCATCATCTTCAGTTTTGGAAGAGACCATAAAGGTCGTTTCATTGATTCCCCCATCCATTTGATGGTAATGTGCTTTGTAGATTTACTATGAAATTAACACCTTGGGTAACTTTTTTTTTTTTTTTTTACTTTCTCAAATGTCCTTATCTTTCATATAAATTTTTTTTTTTACCTTTCTTGCCAATAAGAATTATAAGTACAGCTGAGGACAGACTTTATTTTTATAGACATAGAACATCTGTGGAAGAATTCTGCTGCTTTTGCTGCCTTCCTGAAAGTGCAGTGAAGTCCCAGTTACCGTATCAACCCCGTGGAGGTGGCCAGTCATCCTCTGAATAGAATCCGGTTCAGATCCAGAAGGTTGGGGAGCACACTGCTTGACTTGCCTACATCAGATGTTGAGTTAGTGGTCGAGGTAGGCTTGAAGCGTACCAGCCCTGATTCTCAGGTCAGTTCAGAGTCAGAGCGAGGGGTGCTTTCTCTCCTCGTGGTTATCACGCGGAAGGCTTGAAACCAACGATGGGAAGCGAGTTGTGCCACATCGGGTCTCCCTCCCCTCCCCCCTCACAGACATAGTCTCAGTGATTTTTTAATCATTTTTTTCCCACCACATATACACACACCCCACACACGGTTTTGATTAGCTCTTGAAAAAACTAAAGCCTTAAGACAAGTTATCTTCAGAATTGTCCATTGCTCCCTGTAAAGGGAAAGACTTCAATTATTAGTCACAGTTGGAGGAAGAAGAGGAAACCTAGAGGGGGCACTTAAATTGCCAACTACAGTTTGGTTTCATCCTTACTGTGTATTGGAGAGTGTGCTTTCCAGTAGGGGTTCACCTGTGGTAGCCAGTCTCCTGCCTTTACCTGATGCTGTAAAGGTTTCCTAATACTGTTCTGACATCAGTTTGGTTGCTGTGGAAACCATTGTCATGTCATAAGCTGAGACCCGGAATGTACTGCAGCATTAAGGGAAGGGAATAAGAAGTTGCTGTTTGGTTTGGAGTCTGCAAATTCCTGGAAGGTCTTTGATTTACCCAAAGTGACACAGCCTGTGAATGCCAGAGGTAGGACTGGAACCTAAATATTTGCACTCTCCATCAAATTTTCTTTCTCCTGCACTCAACTCCACTCTCCTGAAAAGGAATATGAGGGCGCCTGGGCGGCCCAGTCAGTGGGTCTTAGCTCAGGTCGTGATCTCATGGTTGGTGAGATTGAGCCCTGCATCTTGCTCTGTGCTGACAGAGCCTGCTTGGGATTCTCTGTTTTTCTCTCTCTTTTTCTCTGCCCCTCCCCTGCTTGTGCTCTCTCTCTTTCTCTCTCTCTCTCAAAAATAAATAAATACACTGAAAAAAAAATAATGGAATATAAATTGGTTCGTATAGGGAAATGTTACACTGAGGCAGGCTTAAGTTAGTGTTTCTGATTCCCGTACTCATTTAGGTGTTTTCTATCCTTTTCTTCTCTCTTCTTCATTAATTTTCCTTTTGAACCTGGTTCCTCTGCTGATTAGTTAGATATAAATGGCAGGTATTTATACTGCTTTGAAGAGAAAATAATATCTAGTAATGTAAGCCCTTCGTTATACTATAGGCAGAAGAAGAGCTGAAACACAAATCTGTCTTTCCTTTTCCTCCGTGGAATTTACAGAATACGTTAAAATCAGTTGTAATATGCAAACAAAAGCACCATAAAGTCACTCTACTTATATGCTTAACAACAGTTCAGCGCGATAATTAAATTGCAAAGTTTAACATCATTGTACTTCATTTTCCTGTGAATATTTGATCTTACTTATATCATTATAAGATGTCTGCCCGTGAACTTTTTATTTACTGTGGAGGTTGGAATATAGGATATTAAAGAAGACGCCCAACTAGAACTCGATTTGCCTTATGAGCTCCCAGGTTCCCATAGCAATTTCAGACAACACATGCTGTTTTACTGGAAGAGTAACTAGAGGATAGAGTCTGATCACTCTCTACCTCCCCTGGTAAACCTTCTGTTTGCTTTGTGAATTCAGTAGTTAAAGGTGCATGATAAAACTTGCCATCCCGGTTAGATGCCGCCAAATCAGACAGTAATAAAATGGCTCCCAGGCTCCAGCAGCTCTTCTTTTTATTCCATTAAACATCGATTTCCTAGATGGCCATACATCCGGCGTGTCTGAAACCTTACTCGGAAAGCGCTAAAATCTGCGGCGTACATTTGAAACTCCAAGTGCCAGGGAGAAGGGCCTTCCCCCGAAGTGCGCACGTTCTTCCAACAAATGCAGGAAAACAGAATTCTGGGCAGATGTTTATCTTCACTTTTCTGACCATCCTGCGATTTGCCTGGCATATAAAACAATTCCCTGCAGTCCTTCCCATTTACTTGTTGGAGCAGAAAAGTACATTAAATCTTAATTAGCCATCGTACCTACGGTAGCATCTGGTGTTACTGAGTTTTTGCCGGCGTCTAGAAGCGGCGCGGTGATCATTCCTTACCTGGAGGAAACGACTGCACCGTTCTGTCTCGTTAGGTAGTTTTTCTTGTCTTTCTTTCAGTTACGTGATTTGTTGAACAAAAGTATATCTTCAGGCACATGATTCGTTACAAAGATACACACGTGTGCACACACGTATACACATGCTCGCAATATATGGGTTGTGTTGTATATGGATGTATTGTATATACGTGTGTGTGGTGTGTGTGTGTGTGTGTGTGTGTGTGTGTGTGTTCCTTTCTAAATAGTACAGCATTTTCTACCTTGGGAAAACATAAAATAACAACCAAAAGAAGTAAGGTCGTGACGGCTTCTCTGAAAGAAACATAAGAGAGGACATCACTTCCCTGAGCGCCCTCACCACCCAGAGGTTAGGGAAGGCTGAGCGTTATGAATATGGTTTAGGCATTGTGGTTCTTACTCTTCTTTCTGGACTCTCTCCGCTACATGTTTGCTTCCTGTCATCATAGTTCCTTATTGTCGGACACACTTTGAATTCCACCTCCACTGCCGTTAGTTTACATGCATTACTGACGGGCTAGAATCTGAACGTAAAAAGGAAACTGAGAAACAAAGCTGAGTAAAGTCTCATCATTCTGAGTTCTAAAGGTGGATGCCTGAAATTATTAGCCCGTTGCTGAACTGTCTTCAGGTCAGGCATTCAGGTATCAGCTCCTAGGTGGGGCATAATTAGTTGATGGTCGCAGTATATGCTTGTGTGTTGAGCAGAAGTCCTGAAGGAGATTTCTGCAGGTTGATCATGAGTTTTTGGCCCTCTGAACTTTTAAACTTCCTAATCCATTTGTTCCACTGAGTGGTCTTCGAGTTGAAACAGCAGTTTCCACTTTATGCGTAGGTGAACCCAGGCACACATTTATCATTGATTTTCAGCCCTGGAACAATATAGAAGTTACAAGAGTTTGCTCACGTACGTTTAAAGGAGGGAGACTGTTTTGAGGGAGTTTTCCTGAAAATATGATTGGTGAAATAAAAATTAAAGTTCATATTTACTTTACGGGAGGCAGGCTAGCAGAAGCAGACCTCTTTGGCAGTTGTTTGAGTCAGAGATACATTCCGACCAAGGCAGGGTCTTCTTCTGTCTGGCTTTCCTTTGAGAAGCGGGGACATCGCCTGATGTTGGGTGGACAGGCACAAGACAGCAATCAGCGCTCGACCTCTCCCTTCCTCCCAAAATATTATAAATAGAAATGCTTTGTCCACATAACAGCAATGATACAACCTAGCTGTTTTCTTCTCCTACTTTAGAAAGACTTTTTAATTTTTTAAGAATTAAGGTGAGTGGGGGCGCCTGGGTGGCCCAATCGGTTGAGTGTCCAACTTCGGCTCAGGTCATGATCTCACAGTTTTTTGGGTTCGAGTCCTGCATCAGGCTCTGTGCTGACAGCTGAGAGCCCACTGCAGATCCTCTGTCCGCCTCTGTCATCTGCCCCCCCCCCCAAAATAAATAAACTTTAAAAATAAAGAATTAAGGTTAGTGAACTAGAGGAGAGAATCTGAAGTACTTTTTTTAAATTCAATTGAATTGGAAAGATTTCTCTGTTAATAAAATTATTGCCTTACTGTATGCATTGTATTGTATGTTAAAATCTGGAATACTTGGTCCTTTTACTCCTATAATCTTGAAATCAATTTCTAGGTATCATAAATGCCTAATAGCTATGTTTTGAATTGATGTTTTGTTACTGATAGTTGCGATGAATCTCGATAGCCAAGTCTGGACCCACTGAAATGAGTAATCTCCAGTATAGTAGTAGGAGTAGAAATCTTTTGACTGGCTGGATTCTTCTTGTGGGTCCTTCCAGAGATTGCATGAGGAAAAGGCAGGTGTTCTAGCTCATTCGTTAGATTTTCTCAGTTGATTTCAGAACACTGCCTCATCAGAGGGGGCGAAAATATATATATATTTTAATATCACACCCACTCCCTCCAGCGTTGTTTTTCATTCTTTCTTTTGTCCATTATTTAACTAGAGCCTACTGTGGGTCTGGCATTGTACACAGCTCTACCGGTAACTGATCTAAATCATTCTTGCTGAAGTGACAATCTAGCAGACATGGTGCATAAGGATGTGGCCGCCTGAGTCCCACTGCCTTGGCTTCACTCTTGGTTGCACAGCTTCCAGTGATTGGACAGATCACCCAATCATGCGTGTCAGTTTTGCTCCCTGCTGTGATGAATATCGCAATTCTATATTAAATGAGATAAGGCATAGATTACATGAGATATGACACATATGTTATAGGATCTGTTCCTAATACTGATGTTAGGAAAGGGGACATCTGGGCTCTTATCTCTAACCCACAAACCAGCTTTATTAGTTTGCAGTCATTTTATTTCACTTTGGGAGCCTTTCCCCACTTCTGCGATAATGTTGCGCGTATACTCTGTTCACCTTTCCTGTTTGCTTTCCAAAGCTCCTTCGTTAGCGTGTCCTGGCTGGACAGCGCCATAAATGTAACAGCCATGACTCCCTGTTACACACGCTGTGTAATAACGAGCAGTTACTCCTGCCTTGTACATGTTTCTAATGGGGATTGTTCATTTATTTATTTGAGTGAGACTGGGGGGTCTTTTCAGTTGTGTATTATTTGTCTCTTCCTGTAAGCCCTTAGAAGGGAAGAGACCATAGCAGTCTGCACGGTAGGCACTTAATAATGGAAATAAATAAAAACAGTTTCCATTTTCAGTAGAAATGAGCATAAGCTTTTTCTCACCAGGCTGTTTATGTGGTTGAGAAGAAACAGGGCTGTCAGAACTGTCCTGTTATCTTACGCTTTAGATGCAGAGGCATACCGGTTCCTATTGAACCTTTTGTAAACGGAGTTGACTTTTTCATTCCTAAAGCGTTAACAGTTCTCACTGTATTTGTGGGAGGCAGTACAGTTTCTCCATTGTAGCTCAATTGTTAGATTAAGCTTTGGGAGT
Organism: Helogale parvula; assembly: GCA_004023845.1. NCBI lineage: Eukaryota > Metazoa > Chordata > Mammalia > Carnivora > Herpestidae > Helogale > Helogale parvula. The sequence goes on from PJEM01001639.1 coordinate 165,928, forward strand.
CTCTATTTTATTGTGAATGGTAACTTTCTAAATTTTTACTTCTGTTTTGCTTTTGTATTTTTCTGCACGATTCTTACTCTCTCTTCTCAGTTTTTAGCACACTTACATTTGATTCCTTTCCCATAGCCATTCACTTTTTCCCGTCTTGCTCTAAAGCCTTTCACAGCTATTCAATTAGGTTAACAAATACTCTTCTTCTTCTAATTTTATGTGGAATTTTTCATTTTCCTTTTATAATCTTTTCTTGACAGAAACAAGGACCAAGTGAAACACTTCCCAGATAAGTACATACCAAGGCTTTGTAAACCTGGTGTTTGAAATTTTTACTGTTATACAGGAGAAAAAGTTGTCTCAACTGACCACTAACTACAAAGGCTACCAATTTGTTGTACCAAATCTGTCAGTTAAGACGGATTTTCCAGATAGTGCTTCCTGGCCTAATAAAACGAAAGCTACAGAGTGTTCTGTATGATTTTTAGTTCTAAAGAAGTAACATGGAAGTATTGCTATTATCTTGTAGAGCAAAAAGTAGGCTAGAAGAGTTAAGAGAGACTTGTCACTTTTCCATTGATACTGTTAGGGGTACTGGCTTGTATATGGTGGTATCACTAAACTGAAAACCAATTACCTGCCTCCCAAGTATCAAAATCAAAATCGTAAGGAAAAAGTCAACACGAAAAATACAATGGTAGTTGCTATTAGTAGCATGGAAGGTGATAATAAGATTATGTATACACACACATAAACACACGTATATACAGACATATTCGTGTGTTTATTTGTTTCACTTATAAATCTTTTTCTCCAGGAAGAATAATAATTCTTTGTTTGCAAAGTAACTATCGACTGATTGTTGGGATGACAACAGAAGATTTGAAATACAGCCGAAGTATTATCATGGAGAACATACTCTGTGCTCTGAAGACTGCCTAATAAATTAGTGAGCATCTGTGGACAGGTGATAGATCATTCTACAGACTTGTTAGTAGATACTGTTACTCATCCAGTCAAACATTCATGAACAGTCTGTCATAATCAGTGTATCCACGCCCCACGTCCGATCCATCACAAATCATGTTGTCTCCACATTCAGAATATGTACACGTTAAATGTGACCACCCCCTACCTTTCTCACTACTTCCTTCCTTCAGAACCTTAATTCACCTTTTTAGAGACACCTTCCCTGTGCGTTTTGTCTAAAATAAGACCCCATTTCCCACTTCTGTGTTCTTCCTTCTTGTTCTAGTTCATTTTTTTCCATAGCGTTTCTACTTTTTGATATTCTTTTTTTTTAACTTACATATTAGCTTTGCTTGTTCGTCTCCCCATTAGGATGTAAGTACCACGAGGGTGAGGGATTTGTCCTTGGTACTAATCTGATGGTCTCCAAACGTGCAGCAATGCCTGGCTTCCCGTAGGTGTTCCAGTAAATGAATCCCGGAAGGAGTGGTTGCTGCAGAGATGCAGGAACTTGGTGCTGACCATTTTCACCAGCATCAAGCACATTGTCTTAACACATTTTTGCTTGATGCATTTTTAAAAATTAGGGAATGAATGAATGCAGAAATCAGACTTTGGTATTCCACTTTGGGAAACTATTTGTTATTATCCTCTAAAACATACAGGGGCGCCTGGGTGGCTCCATCGTTTAAGCATCTGACTTCAGCTTAGGTCATGATCTCATGGTTCATGGGTTCGAGCCCTGCAGCACGTGCCGTGCTGACAGCTCAGAGCCTGGAGCCTGCTTCAGATTCTGTGTCTCCCTCTCTCTTCCCCTCGCCTGCTCATGCTCTGTCTCTCAACAATAAATAAATGTTAAAAAATTAAAAAAAAAATATAACATACATATGCTATGTAACCTAGAAATCCCACTTCTAGGTGTATCCCAACCGATGTAGAGTGATTGCCAAGAGGTATGAGCGGTGTTGCCCAGAACGCTAGTCTTCATGAGGGCTACAATGTAGAAACTACCCGAATGCCCATGAGCAGTAGAGTGGATGCATTGTGCTATGGTGGTGCAGTGGAGTACTGTACGCCAATGACAGTGTAAGTGCCACAGCCGTGGAGAAATCACCCAGTCACAGTGGCGAGTGAACGAAGCCAAAGGCAAAAGAACACGTGTTCATAGTTTTACTTCTGTGAAGTTCAAATCTGTGTTGTTAGATGTCAGGATAGTGTTTCCCCTTGAAGGCATAGCACTGGAAGGGGGTGTGAAGAGAACCTTTTTGGGTGCTCTGATGTTTTGTACCTGAAAGATAGGCTTTGTACTTAAAGATATTACAACACGGCACTCCTGGCCTTAGAAGAACTAACTTAATGAAGGAGCCACAAACCAACATTGGGCTGAGTAAATGATGTATAAAATGCTTTCAGGAAGCAGAAGCTGGAATCATTAATTTTATTGAGGTGTGTGTAAAAAGATGACATTGTAAATACTTTTAATGTCTTTAATATTGCCCTTTGTCATAAATGCCAAACATTTATATAGCATAAAACTTTGAAGTATTTTTCTTTTTAAATAATAGAATCCTCAAAGCCAGGTAAGTTTGTAATGAATATACCCAACACTTTGTAACAGACACTGTCCTAACTAACAGCAGTGCTAGAACGTGTTGTAAGAGGCTGAGATTAGATTTCCACACTTAAAAGTTCAACTTTTAAATCTTTTAAATTACAGCAACTTCAAAATTACCATTGAAATATGTAAACACCATCACAATGCATTGTCAGCACTAAGAAAAGTAAAATTTTATATCAGCAGTAAATTTCATTGATGAGCCAATGGAGTGATAAACCCAAGACGGATGAGATAGTTTTTGACGTGCCCATCAAACTGACAAAAATGTGACGGCCTCATATTGTCAAATATTTGTGTAGGGAAGCGAGAACTCTTTATACATTTCTGGTGGCAAAGGAAATTGGTAGAGCCACTTTATTTTTTTTTTCAATGTTTATTTATTTTTGAGAGAAAGAACGTGAGCGTGGGAGGGTCAGAGAGAGAGGGAGACACAGAATCAGAAGCAGGCTCCAGGCTCTGAGCTGTCGGGCTCTGTGCGGACAGCTCAGAGCCTGACGTGAGGCTACAACTCACGAACTGTGAGATCATGACCTGAGCTGAAGTCGGATGCTCAACCGACTGAGCCACCCAGGCGCCCTGGCAGTTACCCAGGAATTTTAGAGATACACAAACCCTATGAGCCTGAAGTTTGTGCCTCCATGTGTGAACACCAGAAAGCATTGTACATGTACAGGATGGTCATTTTATCTGTAATAGTGACGAGTGAAACCATGTGATGGCCTGTTCTGAGCCGATAATTAAAAAGGTCTCTTTGTACCATGAGACAGAACAGTCAAGGGGAACAATTTGACCTCTGTGTTACCTTCAGAGACAGATTTCAAAAAGCAGTGCTGATTTTTTTAAAGCCAGTTGCAAAATGAAGTCTACAGTTTGGCAACAATTTTGTGAAATTTTAAAACAGTACAACAGTATTTTTTAAAATATAGTGAAAGTAGCAAATCTGAAACACTCTCATAGCTCAATAGTATCTCTACAGAGAAAACAATACAGTATGTTTCCTTTCATCTACAAAGATTTGACTAGAGATTTAGGGGAAGAAAAGTAAAGCAATATGAGTTAATGTTATTTGAAATTGCTATTAACTTAGCAGAATTTCAGTTTATTGCCTGATACATTACCCGGAAATCATGTTAAATAAAAGAATGTGGTAATGATTTTTATTTAGCTTGCTGTCTTTACTCATTAGTAAGTCATATAAATTTGTGGAATTTCTAGTAAGGTTCAAATCACATATATAGACACTTTTCAATTGCTTTTTCAAATATATGCAGAATTTTAAATACATGGATTTAGAAGATCAAAAAAAGTTAAATATGTCTCTGTTTTAAACCACATTTTAGGGACCCTGGGTGGCTCAGTCAGTTAAGCCTCCAGCTTTTGATTTTGGCTCAGATCATGATCTCATAGCTTGTGAGTTCAGACCCCATATCACACTCTGTACTGACAGCATGGAGCCTGCTTGGGATTCTCTCCCTCTCTCTCTCTCTCTGCCCCTCCTGTGATCTCCCCCCCCTTCACTCTCATTCTCTCTCAAAATAAGTAAAATAAACCTTATAAATGAATAAATAAACTACAGTTGACCCATACACACAAGCAACAACTCTTAAAATAATTATATTCTACAGTGTTATTAATGATTATTATTATACTACAGTGATGTTTAAAATTTGAAATATACATAAAAGACAGTGATGCGGAACAGCCAAGAGAACAGACATGGATCAGATAGAACTGCATGTGAATTCCAGCTCTGGCAAGTTAGCTTACCTTCCTTTGGTTTTCTTACAACTTAGTAAATAGTGATGACTCCTGTTTCATGTGTTGATTAAATGAGAATACATGTAAGCAGCTAACGTCAGAGCCTCATGCCCAGCATACTTAGGAAACCATCAATGCATGAATTCTAGCTTCTTTCTCCTGAAAAAACAATCTGACACGTGCCATTTGGATTTCCGTCCCAGCTCTCAAAAGTTGACGCAATCGTCATGCAGCAGTGGTTTGGTGAGAAAATACGGTCCATGTTCCTGTTTGAAAAACCAGAAACTGCTTTCCCCTACGAATTTCAAGGCACAGGAGCAGTAATCCTCTCTGCAGGCACCCTTATGCCTTTTGAGGAGGAGTAAATAAATCCACATTTCCACGCCAGTGGTGGTGGCTCTGGCTTCCTGTGGCTGGAGCTTTTTGTGGGACACTAGTAAGGGAACTGAAGATTAGAAATGAGGCTCCAGGGGCGCCTGAGTAGCTTGGTCAGTTGAGCATCCGACTTCAGCTCAGGTCATGATCGCACGAGTTGTGAGTTCAGGCCCCGCGTCAGGTTCTGTGCTGACAGCTCAGAGCCTGGATCCTGCTTTGGATTCTATACCTGTCTGTCTTTCTCTCTCTCTCAAAAATAAAACAGTAAAAAAAAAAAAAAAAAGGGAAATGAGGTACCATTAAGAGATGCTAAAACACCACACACGTGCGGGCTGAAAGCGTGTTGGTTGGGGAGATGGGTAAAGCATCGGCTAGGGTGATAGGTGAGATAGAACTTCTGATCAAACAAACAAAAATGCCCACCATATGCTATTTCAAGAAATTAATCTTGGCATGTTGTTGAAATCAGATGATGAATTCATCATATTTTATGATTTCAACTTTGTTTCTTTTAAGAAGACTAACCGGATTTCTCATGGCTTGTCTTCATATGACATAAGTTAGTGCAGATGTTGAAGGCGATTGTCAGCAAACCCATGTTAGAAGGGTTTGATTATAGGAATTGAAGAATACAGTAAATATATCTGACACTTCTAAGTATTTGTTTTAGGGTGTCCATAATAAAACTCGAGCCATGTGGTTCTTTGTGGTCAGTATTTTTAGAAATAAACATAGTGGGTAATATTGAATGCTGGTAGAAGATTGAGTATGTATTTTTTTTTAATCTTTCTAAACTACACAATGACTAGGTAGGACCTTCTTCAAAATAGGGATTTAGTCAGTATGTTAATGAATGACTGTCTCTGGAGGTAATATATTTATTTTTATTGGTTATCGTTTATAAGCCTGCTTTCATCTAGAGAATCACTGTGTCACAACTCGTTGAGGAGCCTCAGGATATGAAAGCAGAGTGTACTCTTTTTATTATGAGAAATTCAAAGACCCTCAGAATGTATTAACGATTGCCACTAAAGCGCTTCTTGATAATGATTCTACTAACGATGAGTCCTCATCATAAAGCTGTCAGAGTCCAACTGAGATATGAATGGCAGGCCCCCCACACACTAGCTGGGTCTTGCTCCTTCACATCGGTCTTTGAACTTTATTTTAGTGCAATTCAAATGTGTGCTCCAGCACAATGACAAATTATCCCAGGACCTGGACCTCTGGGTTGCCATGAAAATAGTCGTTGAATATCAAGAGTCTATGTAAGGGTACGGGTTCTGTGTTCAGAAAGTCTATGACGCTCCTAAAATTGTCCGCTGCATTTTGTGTCTATTTGCATATACATTTTTTTTTTTTCTGTGAAGAGGCCTTTAGGAGGACTATCAAGGACCAATGTATTCCTGACCTCTTCAGAGGTCTTTTACGTTGAATAAACATTTGCCATCTGATATCCTTGATAGACAGCATATATATCTGGAGAAATGAAGATACTGTGTGAGTTTATTTATCATGGTCATTTTGATTTTACATTTTGTGGCCTTTTCATAATTTATTGGTATTTCTTCTTTATGTGAATTCATATCTTAATGCAAATGCCATGTCAGTCAATGTGATGGGTAAAATGTGAACGATGCTTTATATAGTTTTATTATTGTGATGTCAGCAATCTATAAAGATGTAAACATACAAAGAAAGTTCATTTATACTAAAGAGAATACCTCACAATACTTTAAGTACTGTAGCTAGCAATGATGCATTATGATCAAGTTCATTTAATTGAGAGGAATACAATAGAAATAATATTGAGTGAAGCTTTTATAAAGCTTCTAAGTTTTATAAAATGGGGCAGTTGAAAAGATGTTGGTAATGATTTTATTCAGTATTTTGCTTATGCAGGTATAGTATTTAGTTTAAAAATAAGTGGCTTTGGGGGCACCGGAGTGGCTCAGTTGGTTAAGTGCCCCACTTTGACTCAGGTCATGATCTCATGGTTTTTGAGTTTGAGTCTTGCATCAGGCTCTGTGCTGAGAAAGCCTCCTTTGGATTCTCCCTCTCTCTCTCTGCCCCTCCTCTGCTTACACACACTGTCTCTCTCTCTCTCTCTCTCTCAAAAATAAACATTAAAAAATTTAAGAAAGGAAATCAGTGGCTTTTGCCCTTATTCTCATTTGTTTATAATCGATATCTTAATATTGCCTATTTGTTTGTAGATCAATGCAGAGCTTTTTATTTTTTCCTTGAAGATTTCGTTTCTGAGGAAAATTTGGGTGTAAATATTGGAGAATTTACCGAGTGCTGTGAAGAAAAAGAGTTGTTTTCTTACTTCTTTCTATCAAGAGTAGACTAGAAAAGCTCCCCCTGGAGGCTGCTGTCCTGTGGGAAAGGAAAAGTCTTATCATTTACAGAATTTAATATCAAGGGACAGTTGTTCTGAAGTAAGACATCCCAGCCCATTACGGCATGGGTAACTTTCTCCAGTTAGATTAGAGGTTTAATCCTAAAAGAACACAGTGTCCAGTATTTTTTGATTCGGTGTTTTTTAATGTTAAGGAAATCCTTTTCCCTTTGATACGTATTTTTAACCATGACCTAAAGTTTTTATTATTGGGAAAAGAATAGATAGCAAACTGATCAGAAGATTTCACATTCAAGAGAAACTATGAATTTCTCCAGAGTTTTTATTTGTAATATTTCCTGTTGCGTTTCTGTTAATTCAGATTATTTTACTCATTGCCAACCATCTACATTACAAAAATGAGAAAAAGCTGATCTCCCAGAATACGTACAGTGACTACACGGGTACAGCCTTTACATAAACCAGGAAGGGTTTTTTTGGTGCTTTCAGTAGAAACATAAGACAAATCTGCTGTTCTCATAGAGACAGTTTTTAGAGCTTTCGGTTATATTTTTAAAGAAAACCCATGTTTTCACTAACATTATTATAAACAGCACAGTTAATCAGCAGTAAATTTTATGCACATCTAGCATGGAGCTTTCGAAAGTGTATATAAATTTAAACTTACCGGTATGGAATTGTAATTCTGTTCAAGTTTTTCATTATCTTTTTTAATTCCTGCACTTCCAACTTAAGTAACACAAAGGTGAAAACTTTTAAATTAGGACCGTATGATTTACAAATATTTGAGCAGGGATAAGTTTTAATAGATCTTTTTAAAGATACTTTTAAGTAAACACAGTGATTAAATAGCCATTAAGAAGCAGTGATTTATGGGTGGCTCACTTGGTTGAGTGTCCAACTTCAGCCTGGGTCATGATCTTGCAGTTGGTGGGTTCGAGCCCCGCGTCGGGCTCTGTGCTGACAACTCAGAGCCTGGAGCCTGCTTCACATCCTGTGTGTGTCTCTCTCTCTCTCTCTCTCTGCCCCTCTGCTGCTTGTGCTCTGTCTCGGTCTCTGTCTCTCTCTCAAAAATAAATAAACATTAAAAGTTTAAAAAATGAACAGTGATTTATATATTTTTTAGAGAAAGTTTTTTTTATTCTGAAGGTAATAGATGACCATTATGGAAGATTTAGAAAATACAGTTTGAAGAAGGAAAAAAAATTCCCCCCAGTTCCACTACCCCAAATCAACCACTTTTAGCAGTAAACTCCTTACAAATACTCCCTACTATATAGATTAGGGTTGTTTACAAACTTACAGTGTTAGAAAGAGGTACACACAGGTACTGTTAGAAACAGAACACAACTTTCTAAATAAGTTGACCCAACTTAGTAAACCTAAGTAACAGGTCTTTATTTGGACCTTTAGGAACTGTACCTGGGCTGGCTGTAGGAGTTTCCCTCCCAGGGTAGAAAAAGGAATAGACCCTGAGAGAATCCTTTAGGGCAAGTCCTGGGCGGTAGAGTAATAAAGAGCTCAGAAACACCTTGCCTTTAATTTTTTATCATTAGAACATTTTTTGAGAGGGAGAGAGAGCGAGAGAGAGAGAGCGAGCGAGTGCAGACGCACAAGCAGGGGAGGGGCAGAGAGAGAGGGAGACACAGAATCCGAAGCAGCTCCAGGCTCTGAGCTGTTGGCACAGAGCCCCATGCTGGGCTCAAACTCATGAACCATGAGATCATGACTGAGCTGAAGTCGGAAGCTTATCCGGCCGAGCCACCCAGGCGCCCCTATCATTAGTACATTTTAACCAACCTTAACTAAGGCTTTGACTCTTCCCCCACATGAGCCTTCTTTAGAGAGTGTTATGGACTCCATTTCTTTCCCCAAAATTCATATGCGGAAGCCCTAGCCCCTAACGCAAGTATATTTGGAGATAAGTCCTTTAAGGAGGTAATTAAGGTTAACTGAGGTTGTAAGGGTGAGATCCAATATGACTAGTGTCCTTTTAAGGAGAGGAAGAGAAATCAGGGACACATGTGCACAGAGAGGCCGTGTGAAGACGACACAAGAAGGGGGCAACCTGCGGGCCACGGGGAGGCCTTAGGAGAAACCCACCTGCTGGCTCCTGGTGTTGAGTGTCCTCCAGAATGGTGAAAGTGAATTTCTGTTGTTTAAGCAGCCCATTCTGTGGTATTTTGAATGGCGGCTCTAGCAAATTAATATGGAGAAAAAAGTTGTTGTTTTTTTTTTTTAAAGGAAAAGTGTGGTAAGTTGAAAAATGGCTCCCCCTAAATACCAGGTATTAATCCCTAGACCTTGTACTTATGATCTAATGAGGAAAAGCGTCACTGCATATTTGAAGAAGTTAATGATCTTGAGTTGGAGAGAGTATTCTGGAGTACATGGGTAGGCTCTAAACATAATCACAGATTCGTATTACGAGGCAGAGGGAGATTTGACAGACGTACATGGGAGAAGTTGATGGCGTCTCCAAGATAGAGACTGGAGTGACATGGCCACACGTCAAGAAATACTGAAGCAGATTCCCAGCGAGCACAGCCCTGTGACACTAAGCGTTGGGCCCAGTGCAGCTGTTGGCAGACTTTGTGAGTGAATACGTCTGTTGCTCAGCCATCAAGTTGGTGGCCATTTGCTAGAGCAGCTGTAGGAAACTGAACAAAACCTACCAACTAAATCTGCCGAGTCCTGTTTGGCATCTATCCATGCCGTCTTAGGATTTTGCATCATATACTGTTGGCTTTTATTTTATGAAATAATGAATTATATTGATTGTTTTTCTGTCATCAAACCAGTATCTTATTCTTGGATAAGCTCTACTTAATTCTGGTACCTTATTTTGTTTTTTAATATTGCAATGGATCTGATAATAATTTGATGATGGTTTAGCTTTTTTTTTTTTTTTTTACTGTATTAAGGAATGAAATTGGTTTTTCTTATTTATACTCTCTTTGTCAGGTTTTGGTCTTAAGCTAATGTCAGATTTATTTGCCTATGTGGCTGGAACCCAGAGTATGCCAACACTGACAGCCAGGCATCAAAGCTGAAGCTTCCTGTGATAGACATTTGGGAGCTGTTGTTGGTTACACACACACACACACACACACACACACAAACATATAAAACTTATTTATTTCAAGAGAGAGAGTATGTGAGCAGGGAAGGGGGAGAGAGAGAGGGAGAGAGAGAATCCCAAATAGGCTCTGAGCTGCCAGCACACATCGCAGTGTGGGGCTCAATCTCAAGAACCTTGAGATCATGACCTGATCCGAAATTAAGAGTCAAATGCTTAACTGACTAAGCCACCCAGTGCCCCTTGTTGGTTTGTAAGCAGTAGAGAGACCTCATGAAAAGGACAGGGGTTAGATACTAAGACATAACAGCACATCCAGAGTCATCTATAATTATCTATGGAGCATTTTCAGGTATTACAGTCTCAGATAACAAGCCCATATTTTGAGTTTCGCAGACATACCCCACTTCACTCAGGTTCTTTAGGAGTGAAAACTTAGGCGAATTATGGGACATTCAGCCAGGAAGCAAAAGGAACTCTAAGGCACTAGAAAATGTCCTAGTGGGTGATGAAGAGTTGACCATACTTATCTTTGCCTTGTGATTCTTTCATTCCATTCTGTTCTTGCCTAGAAGAGGTAGGCATCGTAGATTCATAAACTTCAGGAATGTTAAGGATGATAGGGAAGTGTTTGTATAGATCACCATTTCTGAGCTGATGGCCTTGGACTCTGGTAAGAGAAAGAAGAATAGGGTCATTGCCAAGGATCCACTGACCTCTGTGTTACCCAAGCAGTATCTTAACAATGAAAAATAATATAACACACATCTGCTATTTCGGACTTCCACGTATTCTCATTTATTTCATAACTCCTCCAAGTCACCAATGGAACAGTTCAGTTTTTGAATTTGTGTAACATCTGGTTGTTCATGTTTTTAAGCAACAAGTAATAAGAACTTATACTTCTTGTCCCGTGGGAATATGTAAAGGGGCTTGTTTTTGTTTTTTTAAAGAGAGACTGTCTTCTAAATAAATACCAATCTCTTCATCTTCCTGCCGAGGATATTCATGGTGATACAGTTCCTCGGGTTCACACACCCAGTTGGTCCCAGAGACCTGGTAGGAGCCAGGATCCCCAGATCCCTGAGAAATGCTATGAAAAAGACTTCTGAGATTTACAATGCTAATTACCAGTGTTTACCTTTGAAAAGAAAAGGTATCGATGCTGATGCCTGAATTTCTCTACATAGAGATACATATACATAGCACAGGCTGCATATAGATCGAAAGGTATATGGTCACTTTTTGAAAGTTAGAGGATAGCGTCTGTTTTTATAAAATTGTTCTTAAGTAAAAACCCATTTTTTTGTACTTTCAGTTTAGTAAGCTGTGTTTGAAGTGGCTCTCCCAGCTGTTTTGGACGTTATATTTGTTTCAGCCACTGTTGTTTGCTTAAATGGATTGCAAATCAAGAAGGAAGTAGGGGTCGATTTTTGGAGTCCTTTATTTTCCGAGGTTTTTTTCTTCCCAGCGGAACAATCACCAGATAAATAGATAGATGGGAGGACAGACAGTTCAACCAGGAAGCAAAACCAGGAATAAACCCGCACAGGTTTACGAGAAGATGTATTGAGTCCCTTGATACATGTATGTCCTTTGGTGAGAAAATGGGTGTGGGGATGCCCAGTGCACTAGCCAGCATTGCTATTCAAAATAGATATGGAATCAGGGGAGGAAAACTTGTGACTGATCCCCGGGGTGTTACGGAGTTGGGAGGAGAGTCCAATCAAGTTGGAATTGTGATGTCTTACTGTCTAGGGATAATTGAGCTCAATTTAAGCCTGTTACTCTATTTTCATGAAAATGTTCCCGAAGTTGAAAAGAATAAATAGTAAGACAGTTTATGTGGATCTTAAGAAAAGTAGGTTTTGGCTGTTGGAATTAAATTTTAATTAAAGTTTAATTTGGAAATCCACTTACCCTGAAATCTCTCTTGGTGAAAACATGGAAACTTGTAATACGGGTTAGAATTATTTTGGCTAACAATTATGGTTTCTGTACCCGTTAGACTGTCAAACTCTTATATTCCAAAGGGTTTTACATTGACTCACTGACTCATCTAGTTAAATGAGAATGAGGTTTTAAAAGTAGAATAGAATCTCCTTGTAATCGTAAATTGACACAGTGTTAAAGAGCAGATTTAATGTTCTCTTCAGGAACATGAGATTGGATGGAAAGATAACCTTACAAGAAATTACCTCAGTGATTCATCTGGCCTTTTTGTTCACAAAAGAAACTAGAATTCAAAAGAAAAAAATGTGTAGGCTTTTTAAAAATATTATGGTTATTTTAGTTGATTGATGTTTGCAGACTGCTCTTAAGTAGACTATATAAAATATTTAATAGTATTTTTGTGTTATTTTAGTTTTATTTATCCGTGTTTGTTAATTCTTTCAAGTTGACATCTTTCACTGTATTTTTGCTGTCCACGTGTAAATTATACATTGCACGCCTTTACAGGAGTCAGATATATTCTATATTAAATAATTTTTTTCTTTAGAGGAAATAAAAAAAAGAAGAGAAAGCGTGAAAAAGTGAAATCTAGGAACTACTTTGGAAATGTTAGTGTATTCTACTTATTCAGTAATGACAAATGTAAAATAAGTTAAATTTATATACCAGGAAAAATAGTTTTCACGATAAAATAATATGTGAAGCAAGAAATGATGAGTATGGTTATTCATACTTTGTCTGAATGCCATTTGTTCAACATTTATTTATTTATCCATCCATCTATTTATTTATTTATTTATATTTTTATTTTAGAGAGAGAGCGAGAGCATGAGCAGGGGATGGGGGACAGGAGCACAGGGAGAAAGAGCAAGAATCCTAAGTAGGCTCCACACTCAGCCCAGAGCCCAACTCGGGACTCCATCACACAACCCTGGGATAATGACCTGCGCTGTAAGCCAGAGTCAGACTCAACTGACTGAGCCACCCAGGCTCTTAATGTCAGTTCAGGTCATGATCTCACGGTTCATGAGTTCAGGCCCTGCATCGGGCTCTGCTGACAACACGGAGCCTGTTTGGAATTGTCTCCCTCTCTCTGCCTGCTTGTACTCACTTTCTCTCAAAAAAAAAAAACTCTAAAAAAGTGTTTTTTCCCCTATATTTTCTTTTTGAAGTTTTATAGTTTTATGGAGGAAAGGATAGTCTTTCAGCAAGAGGTGTTAGGACAGTTAAGTAGCTGTATGGTCTGTTCTTCCTTTCATGTAATTCCCTGATGGTACCTTTGTCTCAAATCAGTTCATCATGAATGGAAGGGTTTATTTCTGGACTCTCTGTTGTGCTGCATTGATTTAAATGTCTTTCTTTAGACCAGTACCACCTCGTCTTGATTGCTGTAGCTTTATAGCAGGGTTTTGAAATTCGATTATATAATTCCTTCTACCTTCCTTTCTTTCTCAAAATTATTTTGCCTACTTTACATTCTTTGCATAAAGATCAGCTTGGTAGCTTTCAGTGAAGAGATGTTATGCTTTTGTTGCTAAATTTATTGCTAAGGATTTTATTTTCTTAGAAGCTCTTAGGAGTGGAATTATTTTCTTAGTTTCACTTTTGAATTGTTGGTTGAACATAGAGATACAATTTACATGGGCCTTGTAACCCTTGACATCCTCAGTGCGTTTCTGAGTTCGAGTAGTTTTTGGAGGGGGTGAATTTCTCAGATTTTCTACATACAGGACCTTGTTGTCTGAGAATACAAACACTTGACTTGTTTTCAAATGTGTTTGCTTTCCATTTTTCTCTCTCACTGTATTTCACATTCCAAAACTACCTGTACGTTGTTGAGTAAGAGTGGCGGCAGTGTCTCTATGTAGTTTGTTTGCCTTAATCTAGTGTTTTACCACTGTTGTCCCTGGCAGTTTGTGTGGCCCCGTCAGTCATGACCGGAACGTGAACTTAATTATCCCTGTTGATTTTAATAGTGCATATAAAAAAAAAAAAAAAAACCTCTAAACATTCAATAAAGTATAAGTGAAGTTTTTAGATATTAACTTATACCTCAGCTCTTCCATTTTCATGTTGATAGTTTATACTTTTTTTTTTTTTAAGGGATAGCACATTTCTGTTTTAGCCAACAGGCTCTCCTGAGCTTCTGTGAATCTGTGTGTAGGTGCATTTAAGAATCCAGCTCAAGTCCCTGCTCATTCTTCACCACTGTCAGATTTCTAGGCGTTTGGTGGGAAAGTAGTTTGGCATTGGACTTGGTGTTATTGGAGAACTTAGAATTAAAAGGCAAGGCAACTATTTTTTTTCTCAAAGGAAAATGTTCGTTCCTGCTGTGCTGTTGAACACTTTGTTCTCTTGTGAACTAACCCAGTTTTAGGTTTTCTGTAGTGACTAGCATTGTGACTATGAATTTATGCGCTCAGAGTTTATTGACTGTTCCCAGGTAAAATCAGTAAACAGTGATGTTATGTTATTGTCCTTTGTGTGGGAGTGTTTTCTTTAAGAGGAATGGGACTTTTGTTTCTCCCACTTTTCCAACACATCACCTCTATTATTATTTTAATATAGTTCCTTGAAGTTAGTGAGTTTCACAGCTGGACGGAGAACAAATGATTAGTACTACAATCTACTTAATTGATGAAAAAACGGAAGCACAACCAGGTAAAATACTTCACGTAGTTTAATACTAGTGGGCAGTATCAGCACTAGTTCTTGAACCTTGCTTCCCCAGCTGTTCTGTTATACCTAAGTCTACTCGCTCCTCAGAAAACAGAGTGATGTGACTTTTAAGAAGGTTTCATATCCTGGGGCACTTGGGTGGCTCCATCAGTTGAGCGTGTGACTCTTGGTCTCGGCTCAGGTCACAATCTCGTGGTTTCATGAGTTTGAGTCCCTTGTCGGGCTCTGTGCTGACATCACACTACCTGCTTGAGATTCTCATTCTCCCTCTCTCTTTCTGCCCCTCCCCCATTCATACTGTCTTCGTCTCTTTCAAAAATAAATAAATAAACTTAAATATTTTTTAATGTTGTATTTATTTTGAGACAGAGAGAGACAGAGCATGAGAGGGAGAGGGGCAGAGAGAGATGGAGACACAGAATCTGAAGCAGGCTCCAGGCTCTGAGCTGTCAGCACAGAGCCCGACGCGGGGTTTGAACCCACAAACCATGAGATCATGACCTGAGCCGAAGTCAGACGCTTCACCAGCTGAGCCACCCAGACACCCCAGAACTTAAAGAAAAAAAAGAAGCTTTCATGTCCTTTTCCAGGAACCATTCCACCTCAAAATTATAGTTTTCTTACTCTGTATATCTAGATTCAGTTAGCACATACAGCTTCTTTTGTTTCTTGAGTTATCTGAGTATCCATAAGCTGCAAAATATATATTTTAAAATTTTACTTGGAATGAAACATCAGTAAGTATGTGGTTGTGGTTTTTTTTCGAAAAACTGTAGAAGAAATTCATTCCAAGCTGGAACTAATTTTAATTTCATTTTAATTATAGAGCATGATTGTTTTATGCAAATTATCTTCTAAATGGAACATAGGTCTGGAGATGGGTAGATAATAACTAGAGTGAGCCGGGGTACCTTGTGTAATTCCCCGCCTAGTGTTGCGTCGTCAGGTGGGGGTATCAGAACACCCCACATAACGGGCGTGGATTCCTGGTGTCTCTCCCTCCTTCCTTCCCTCCCGCCTTCCCTCCTTTCTTTAAGTAGTCCTGTCCTAAACCATAGCTCTTTTTCTAAAAGGCCCGTTGAGTACACTGGGACTTGGATGTTTGTTTTGAAGAGTTTTACCGTTTGGCTCACTGTTACCTTAAGTTTACTCAAGGGAAAAACTTAGGACTCCGTTCTCAGTTCCTTTTTTGCATTCCCTCCATCCACCTCTTAGCCACATTGCTTCGCTCCTC
Organism: Helogale parvula; assembly: GCA_004023845.1. Taxonomy (NCBI): domain Eukaryota; kingdom Metazoa; phylum Chordata; class Mammalia; order Carnivora; family Herpestidae; genus Helogale; species Helogale parvula. The sequence continues at coordinate 181,946 of PJEM01001639.1, forward strand.
AAATTATATCTTGAATCCACTTTTCCTCTCTTATATCTATAATAGCCTGTTCTTTGACTTTCCCAATCCTCTTTTGTCTCTAATCCATTGTTACATGGTTAAAAGTTGATCTTCCTAGAACGTTATTTGGATAACCTCACTCCCTGCCTAAAACACCTTCCAGTAACTCTCCCTTGTCCTAAGTATAACACCAGACTCTTCTCTGTGGCTTACGATACCTTTTCTTAACGTAAATAGACATCCTTAGACAGGTATGCCGAGGGGGCGCCTTGGGTGGCTCAGTCGGTTAAGTGGCTGACATCGGCTCAGGTTATGATCTCGTGGTTCATGAGTTCAACCCCCACGTCAGGCTCTGTACTGACAGCTCAGAGCCTGGAGCCTGCCTTGGATTCTGTGTCTTACTCTCTCTCTGCCCTTCCCCTGCTCACACTATGTCTCTATGTCTCTCAAAAAATGAATAAATGTTAAAAAAAATTTTTTTTAAAAAGAGAAAGGTGTGCCAAGAACACCATGTCCATCCCAGTTTATTGTTACTTTCTTTTTAACCTGTTATTACAGCTTTCTAAATTTCATGAGGGCAAGACATCCTAAACACACTGTCTGGCCCATAGTAAGCATTCACTTTTTACCAACCGCTTGGATGAAAGTTAGAGGGTTTTTTTTTTTTTTTAGACAAGGAGTTCAGCTTAAGCTAGAGAGTCTGTAGGAGGGAGAAAAGGAACCTGTAAAATGTAATTGATTTTATCTAATCTTGCATTTTAAATGTGGCCATAAATTTATTTTGCCTCTATTAGATATAGCATTCAGTATGTAACATTAGACTGTAAATGTGTCTTAAAAACTTAAGTGCCAGTGTTCCAGACTACTTATCAACTGAAATTATGTCCTGCTTAAAGATTTATCATTTTTCAGTGATTGTACATAAAATAGCATGACCATTTTGCATTCAGTCTTCTCATTTGTGACATTTCCTGTCATGTATGCTTACCATTTATTGCTTATTTTGAGGAATTTATGTAGTCCATTTCCTATGGAGTGCATACGGAGAGTTCTATAATTCAAGTGGTAAACATTTTCCAACTTTGACTTTTTAGAAGTAAAGTGGTGGTCAGGTCAGAAGCGGAGCACAGACAGTTGGGCATAATCACGTGGTTAGGTTGTGGGGAGGATTCAGGTTGTGGGACCCACATTCCCACTCGTGAACTGAGGACCGCTGAGTTCCTTAGGTTGGAAACTGGAGGTTAGCCTGACGACTTCAGCCGCCTTTATATCTTTTTTTTTTTTTTTTAATTTATGTTTGAGAGACAGAGAGAGACAGTGTGAGCAGGGGAGGGTCAGAGAGAGAGGGAGACACAGAATCCGAAGCAGGCTCCAGGCTCTGTGCTGACAGCTCAGAGCCTGACGCGGGGCTCGAACCCACAAACCGTGAGATCATGACCTGAGCCAAAGCTGGACACTCACCCGACTGAGCCACCCAGGCACCCCAGCGGCCTTCATTTCTTAGCCTCACTGCAAGCCACTTGAGTTGGAGGAAATTCATCTTCTGCCCTTATCCTGAGGAGCAGTGACTTCTCGGTATGGATGGAACACTTGGGGAATTCCAGCATATTGGAGAAACACTTTCAGTACCACACAGCCCTACTCAGAATACTTGAACTCTACCTGAGTAGCCTCTGCAGGGAGCCTAGGGTCCTGCTTCATGGCCATGGCCCTGTCGCTGCTTCTCACCGTGGGTCCTGATCCTCTCAGGGTTCCAGTCTGTGGACTCTCAGTCTGGCTTACAGTATCCTTCCCTGAAAACCACTTTTGTCTATAGGTCCAACTCTAGCCCTTTTTCCCTACACGTCCTCACCTCCCGCCAGGGGCTGCGAGGCTTCCGCTCCCGTGCGGGTCAGGCCGTACGCCCACTCGTGATATTCCTGGTCTCCCATGCCATCCCACCACAGACCTCCAGGACCCCTGGGTCCCAGCGTGACGTCAGCTGTAGTGAAATTCCATATTGATTGATCGAAATTGCAGTTATGATTTGTTATACCCCCTCATATAGTATTAGGAATTTATCATATAAGCAAGTTGCTGATCTTGACGGTTTAAGACCTTAACCACTCATTGTCAGCCTTTGTCTCACTTTACTTTGATTTTGCACAAATTCACATTATTTCTGTGTTCAAGGCCCACGGTGTTGGGGAATGTGCCTCTTCTGCTCGCTCTGACTCTCACTCTTTGGCTTTTCTGCTTCACAAGGAGGGTATGGAGCACCCGTTTCTGTCAGTATGATGGGTTCACTCTTCTTGGCATCAGTCAGAGTTGACGATTTAAAATGAATCCTGGAGGGGCATCTAGGTGGCTCAGTCAGTCAAACGTTTGACTTTGGCTCAGGTCATGATCTCAGGGCTCGGGAGTTCAAGCCCCATGTTGGGCTCTGTGCTGACATCTCAGAGCCCGAAGCCTGCTTCAGATTCTGTGTGTGTCTCTCTCTCTGCTCCTCCCTGACCTGTACTCTGTCTCTCTTTGTCTTTCAAAAATAAATAAACATTAAAAAAAATTTTTTAAATGAATTCTGGGACATCTGGGTGGTGCATTCGGTTAAATGGTGCTATTCTTGCGTTAGGCTCAGGTCATGGTTTTACAGTTTGTGAGTTCAAGCACTGCACTAATGCTGCAGAACCTGCTTGGGATTCTGTCTCTACTCCTCTCTCACCCTACCCCATTTGTGCTCTCTCTCTGAAAATAAATAAACTTAAACAATAAATTAAGAAGAATCCTTACTTAAATCTAGATTCAGGCCACATACAGAAATTCTTTTCTCTTACCTAGCCATCTTCCTCCTTGATGGAACTTTGCATTTTCAGTCGACAAGGCTTGGGTTTCTCAGAGCAGACAGTATTATTCCCACCAGTAATTCTAATAACTTTGTGGTAAATTGGTCACGATTACCCCTCCTCCGCCTTTTCCATCAGTTCCTTTGAGGACCTCTTCCACTTTGCTTTTTCTATCTTTCACTGTATCTTTGAAAGGCTCCTTGATTTTACATCTCTAATGTGGTGCTACCTGCGGAGACTTTTTATTCCATTTGTACTTGCTGATTATTTAATCTAGAATAGTACTGTCCTTGAAATTCCGCATCTGCGTCCTGCCTCAGATGCCTCCCAGTGCCAGTCCGCTGTTACCTGCCGGGGAACAGGGAACAGGGCCAAATCCTAAGACCACCCACTTAGGTGATTTCATTCCTCTTATCTTCCTTTCCCAAGGTATTGGCTTCAGGGTTGTTGGTTTTTTTTTTTTTTTTTCTTTTGGCTTGTGTTATTACAGGGCTTAGTTTTCTGACTTGATTGATGATACCAAGCATTCACAGCTTTTCAGTTTCTCTGTTTAGAAGCAAGGAATTTAAAAAAAAGTCACTATCGATGCCTTTTTATCATGAAAAAGTCAAGTAGAAGGAATTAGTCTCTCTCACCGGGGATGTCAGTGTGTGTAGACCAGTGGGAACCAGACAGCATGTCTAGGTAAAATCACTTATCACGGCGCAGCCACTTTTTCACTATGGTAATTTCAGCTGAACTAGGTCATGTTATAAATGTCAGCAAGGCAAGAGAGGGAATAAAATGTCATCAGAATAATGCTCATATGCTTATGTTTCAGTAGAGCTTAACATCTTTTATAGGAACCAAGGATGAGGAGGGTGGGTTGTTTTTCATTGTGGTAATAAATGTGAATACAGTCACTGTCACCGTGACTCCTAGGTGTTCATTTTGGCCCCGTTCCTGCTTTCCTTGAATTAGAAAAGAAATTTCAATTTTGCCAGGGGAATTGGGTACAGATAGGAGTTTTCTCAGCTAGATAGATAATAGTCATTGTAGTGGCTTGCTTTAAAAATACACTTTCCATTCATCTTTAAAGAGTGGGTTAGGAGAAATAAAATACAGCATCGTTGAGCCCCCAAACCATCATTTTGATACTAACATCATTTATATTCTAGGCCAGACTTTTAAAATTGGAAAAATAAAATACAATTTTTTTCATTATTATTGATTTTGCATGACACAAACTAGATCTTAATTTTAATTTAAATCACTTTAGGCAAAGTAATTAACGTAAGGAAATAACACACGTATCATGTTCATATATGGTCATTTCTTATTTCAAGTAAGAGAATTAGAGATTAAAAAGGTATAATAAAATAGGTTTGTCAAAGAACCATAAATAGGCTACAGGGGCTTTTTCCTTCAAAATTTCAATTAAATCTGAAGTGATGATATAATCCTGTTCTGGCTTTAAATTAGTGTTTTCATGGCTGCATAAATTTGTCATGAATTGTAGGATTGTAAATGACAATTAAGCCTGGATTCTGATCCTTTTCCTTTCGAGCTTATTAAAATGGGACCTTTTGGGACTACCGCCCTTCTCCTTGTTCGTTTCATGTTCTAGTTTAACCCTGATTATAAACAGGCTTTAACTACTTTGTAGTTCCGTTTAATCTTTCTGCACTGGCAACGAAAAGTTTCTTCACCGTAAGTAAATAAGCATTGAAACATGGCCTTCTATTTGGAAGATTAACTTACTATGAGAATCGTATTTTTTTTATTTTGACTCCCAGCTTATGATAGGATTATGGTCAATTACTTTATCTCTCTCTCTCTCTCTTTTTAAGTTTTTTAAAATTTATTTTGAGAGGGAGAGAGAGAGAGAGAATGTATGAGTGTGCAAGGGAGGGGCAGAAAGGGAGGAGGAGAGAGAGAATCTCAAGCAGGGTCCGCTCTATCAGCACAGGGCTCGAACTCACGATCTGGTGAGATCATGACTGAGCCAAAATCCAGAGTTGGGTGTTTCACTGGCTGAGCCCCCCAGGAACCCTGATTACTTTATCTCTTTATAAAATAGTGTAAAATAAATATCTGCCCCTAGACATTGCAGTTCATATTACCATCACATTTGGTCATAAAGATGTCAGTACCTAGAGAACACTTAGGATTTATCTACTTTAAAAATAATTATTTATTATTTCCCGTTTTACTGTTTTTTAATTCCCACTTATAGAATGAAAGATATAGGCAGTGAAATGTATATTTAAGACTGCTCATTTGTTTGGGGCCAGGTGCAGGCTAATAATGACTGAGTCTGGTATAGATATTTTGGGTTCAATCTCTAGGTGACAAGGTACTCTGGTGTGATAAAAGTCACCACTTGAACTGGCTCCGATTGTCATTGTTGTTGATAATCCTGGCAGGAGCAGCATTGACTGAATAAATGTAAAGATTGAATTTGCCTTCTTCTCGCACGGCGGTCACAGAAGCAGGACGAAGTATGGAAGCTGACAGCACCACAGCATTCAATCTGTTCAGCTGTACTTCAGAGAACAGAAATGACAATGATTAGGGGTGCTGTTCGCTTCAACAGGCAGCTACTGAGTTGTCCTGGGGCCCAGCACTGTGGTAGCTGCTAACAGATACAGAAAGGCGAAGGCAGTGTGGTTTTGCTCTAAAGAAGTTGATCATCTAACTGGGGAGACAGACGTCCATACATGAAACAGCTGGAGAACGGAATCCGACAGTACGCACTCTAGTGTAGCCTTGTGCAACAAAATACACGCACAGGCGCTTGGCAAGTGAGAAGATACATTTGTAGCTTGTAAAATTCTGTGTGGTGCCCTGACGTAACACAGCCCGGGTTATTTGAGACTTTTGATTACTTAAAAAGTCACTTAAAAAATGTTTATTTAAAATATCGTTTGGCTCAACCTAAACACCAATTAGATGTATGATCACTTCATACATGAGACAGTCAATAAATTCAAGAATCTTTTACTCCCATTTAATGGCTCCGTCCATTGAATATAAACTTTATTGCGTTTTATCCAGGATTCTTCCTTTTCCTGGGATATCCTGAAGCTTCGTTTAGTTTTTCATTTCAGTAAGTAGGTCTTCGTTGTATTCTAACTATAGTTTGTTTTTCCACAGTCCAGGTATTTGCAAGGCTTTATTAGAAAGGGAGTCATCTGCTCGGCTTTGTGTAAGGAGGCCATGTGGCCAGGCAGCCTCACTACCTTCTGTTTCTATGTTCTTTTTCTCTATTGCTGGCTCAGTGGTAATGGTCTAGGAGATTTTGATTATTCAGTGGTGGTGGTGGTGTTGTTGGAAGAACAACTAACATGAGGTCTACTCTCACCAAATGTTGAGTTCTAATACAAGCTGGGTAACTGCGGACAGGCACAGTGCTGCAGAGCAGGTCTTTAGAACTTAATCACCTTGCACAACTAAAACTTGGTACATATTATTCAGCAGCTTTCTCTCTGCTCCCATGTGCCTGCTGTTGAGACCTCATCTCAGAGGAATCATGCAGCATCTGTCCTTCTGTGACTGGCTCATCTCACTCAGCATAATGTGCTCAGAGTTCATCCATGTCATTGTATTTGGGAGGATATCCTCTCCCCTCCCCCCCCCCGCCAGCTCCCCCTTTGGTAAGGCTGAAAAATATTCCAGTCCAGGCCACATATACCACATTTTCTTTATCCATTCTTCTGTTGATGGACGTTTGAGGTTGTTCTGACGTCTTGGCTTTTGTGAATACTGCTGTGTGAACGTTAGTGCAAATACCTCTTCAAGATCCTGATTTCACTTCTTCTGGGCAAATACCCAGAATGCAATATGATATTTCTATTTTTTTTTTTTTTGAGGAACATCCATACTGTTTGCCATAGAAGTTGCATCATTTCACATTCCCACTACTGGGGTACAAGGGTTCCAGTTTTTCCACATCCTCACCAACACTTAAAATATCTGTTGGTTTTTTTGATGACAAAATCTAGCCATCCTAACAGGTGTAAGGTAATATCTTATTGTGGTTTTGGTTTGCATTTCCCTGATGACTAGTGATGTTGAGCACCTTTTCATACCTGCGGGCCATTTGTATGTCTTCTTTGGATAACTTTTCAATTCCTTTGCCTATTTTAAAAAATGTTTAAGGGCGCCTGGGTGGCTCAGTCGGTTAAGCGTCCGACTTTGGCTCAGGCCATGACCTCATGGTTCATGGGTTCGAGCCCCGCGTCGGGCTCTGTGCTGACAGCTAGCTCAGAGCCTGGAGCCTGTCTTCAGATTCTGTGTCTCCCTCTCTCTCTGCTTGCACTGTCTCTCTCTGCCTTTCAAATAAAAAATAAATAAAAAACATTTAAAAAATTAAAATAAATAAATAATGTTTAGTTTTTTGCTGTTGAGCTGGAAACCTTCCTTTTATATTTTGGATATTAACACCTTATCACATAAATGATTTTGCAAATATTTTCTCCCATTTCATAAGCTGGTAGCTTGGAATGGTTCACATCTAAAGTAAATGCTCTTAAAATGGTTTTGCCAACTCTTAGAGCCTCTCAGGAATTCTAAAATAAGGTCAAGCTGATGCCACAGGCTATTGGCGGTAGGTATTAGTGCCTTCATTTGGGCTACATGTCATTGACATGAAATACAGTCATTAATCTAGTTAACAACTCACTAATTATTCACCTGCAGTTTTTGTGGTAGAGCTTTTTAATGTCAGCTAGTTTATTTTTGGTCATTATACTACGTAAGTGCCTAAACACCAGGATATTTGCAGACAAACACTGTCTGGAAAATACAAAGTCTTATATTATAGTCTTTTACGTATCTTAGTATTTAGTATTTTGTTTTCTTCATAGTCATTACCTTAATCAGCGTATCTAAGTTTTCGCTTCTGTGGGTGATATTTCCTGCCCATGAATAATACAAGAAATTCTCCAGTTCAACAGATTGAAATTTGAAGGTTTTGTTTTTGTTAACTAGCCCCCCCCCCCATATGTGTTTCAAATGCAAATTGAGACAGTATGGTTTGGGCTTTCTTCTGACAGGAGTGTGGAGGTGTTAAAAGCACTGAAATTACATCTAGGACGGTATGTGTTACAGAAAGTAGTAGCCACAGCTGCACTTTTCTGTATTCGTGGTGTGGTATTTATCATAATTTAAAAATGTGACCTTTTTTTTTCTTTTTTCCCATTAGTAGCCCTTTTTTGGATGTCACTGGCACTTCAGGCAGTGGCCCTAATTTTTGTCCAGAACATTATTTTATAAACATAAAAGAGGAGATTCAAGAAAACATTAAAAAAAAACAAACATTTTCATTAGCATTTGAAAATTCAAGTGATTTTATTAGTGCGGCACCGGACAAGTTTGTTCAACTCAATCAGAATTTGATCTCTTTGTCCAAGTTCACCTCAAATATACTTCCTTTTTTAAACCTCCATTCTGTTTTTTCTTTGGCCTCCTGAGTTCTCCTTTCTTTTCCCATATTTCTCTCCATTTATCAACCTTTTCCCATGTTACCTCTTCCATTTCCTGTCCCGTGGTTTTTTGCATTTTGCATTCACCTGTAATCACTTCCTTTCTCATGGTTAATGTGTCTCCTTCATGTGCAATTATGCCTTCCCCTTACTGAGTCCAGTAAAGGATGCACCTTGACAGACCCTCGCTCGATCACTTCTCTGCCTGGTTTCATCTGTGTTCGTTTTTATGTGACACAGTTGAAGGGTGGATAGAAGAGTTTGGATGGGGTGAAGTAGAGGTTTATTTTTAAAAAAATATTTGTTATAGGGGCATGTTGGTGGCTCAGTCAGTTAGCGTCTGACTTCGGGTCAGGTCATGATCCCACTGTGAGTTCAAGTCCCACATCGGGCTCTGTGCTGACAGCTCAGAACCTGCTTCGGATTCTGCCCCTCCCCTGCTCACTCCCTGTCTCTCTCTCAAAAACAAATAAATATTTTAAAAATTAAAAAATAAAGTTAAAATATTTGTTGTCAACTTTAACAAATATCGTGACAGTTGTTAACTACAAATAGGCAAATAACACGATGATTCTTCAGTGGAAAGTTAAGTTAGTATAGCAGTTGTGGTTGAAAGCCATGATTTAAACTGAGTACAAATTCGTGACTGACATTGGAAGTGAGCTTTACTGTTCCCTTTCCTTAAATTAAAGAGACAGTAGTTCAGAACACTGATCTCTTCAGTGGAAGATATTTATTTTTCAGAAATCAACTTGTTGATGCAATATGTTGCTAGAGGGTTCCTTGAACTACTCTAAGTTTGAAACAAAGCCAAGAACAGAAACTTGGACAGACAAATGCCAGGGCTTCAAAGCAGCTTGGGATCCTCCAAATGGCTAGTCCAAACAAGGGAAGGCATTAAACACATCCATATTTGAAAGTGACACATATGATTACTGCTTTAAGTGTGACCCAGTGGTACTTCGTCAGAGCTAAGTCTCCATCACAGTCTTGGTCCTGTGCTTTGTTGGGCCCATTTCCTGGGAATTTGTCCCATATAAGGGGTATCGGGTTGGGTTTTCCACTGTCGCCAGTTGAAATGGATTTTTACACCTTAAGTAGAATTGATACTGCCTGCTTCGCTATGAACTCCTGGAGAGCCTACACATTAAAAAATATTTTTTAACCAACTGTTAGACTAATGTTGAAATACATTACTAAACTGTTACAGCGTAGAGAGCGCTTGCTTATGAGGTTCTCGGCACAGAACCCTGAGGTTCGTTAAACAAAACTTCACGGGATTTTAGCCTGGTTTCTAACTGTTAACACATGTAACATTTAGGGAAACCTTTTTAAATTGCACTAAACCAGTTCAAAGTGGTCGGGACAGTCATCAGAGATGGGAAAGTGGCCCAGGCTAGAGTCATTGAAATCTCCTGCCTTTTAGCCTATTAATTATGAAAATGTTCTGTCCTTAATTATGACATGCTTGAGAAGGATTGAGCAGTTTTCTGTGCCACCAACGCTGTGGACAGTCAGGCTGACAATTTCCTGATAAATGCTTTATTATGGTGGTTACAAGCCATTCTGGAAATCGTATTGTAAGAAATGTCTTGCTTAGAAGCATCATTTCTTCCAGGAAATAGCCTTTCATATTGGCCTAAAAAAGTTCAAGGATACGGCATCCTGTTGGTGCTCTGGTGCGTTACTATTTTCAGACTTGTTTGCCTGCAACATGAGGCTTATTGATTTCCAGATAATATGAATTTATTCAAAACAGGAGATTGTAACATGGTAGAACCAGATTGTCTTTAGGTTTATTAAATTTACTTGGATTATAACTAAGAAAATTGCTTTGAAACAGCAGTGATACTATATTCTGACTCGTTTGCTTTGCTGCCATTTACTCTTAACCAAAAAGCCTACTGTTAGCCCCACGCTTCCCAGTAGGAACTGATAGTATTGGTACAGATTAGGAGATGGGAGATTTAACAACAGTGTTGACTTTGGAAGAAATGCAGTATGTATTTATTGCATTTTTAAAAATAAATGTAACCAACTGAATTTTGCTAAGTAATAATTTGGCCATTTAATAAAAAACTTATCAGAGATGATGATTACTTACTTATATGATTGAATGAAATGTTTTCTAAGAGGAATTCCACTTGCAAATCTTGCATACAAAATTTCTTTTTTTTTTTTTGCATCCTTCGATTTAGAATAAAGGCATGGTATGGTATAGTTCTTTTTCAAAAGTTCTGGGTTTATGATAGAGATAAGGTAAATATAAATCATATAATTTCTATAACTGGAACATTAAATCTGTTTTAATAATACTACTAATGAAAGAGGAAATGTGCCATTTGTTTTAAGTTTTTTTGTGTTTCTTTGGAGAAAGAGAGTATGCACATGGGAGGGGCAGAAATAGAGAGACAGAGAGAGAGAGAGAGAGAATCCCAAGGAGGCCCCATGCTGTCAGTGCAGAGCCCAAAGTGGGGCTCAATCCCATGAACTCTGAGATCATGACCTGAGATGAAATTAAGAGTTGGATCCTTAACTGACTAAGTGACCCAGGTGTCTCAGGAAATGTGCGATTTTTTAAAAAACATTTATTTTATTTTTTAAGAGACAGAGAGCATGAACAGGTGAGGGGCAGAGAGAGGGAGACACACAGAATCCGAAGCAGGCTCCAGGCTCTGAGCACAGAGCTTGACACGGGGCTTGAACCCACAAACCGTGAGATCATGACTTGAGCAGAAGTGGGACAGTTACCCAACTGAACCACCCAGGCGCCCCTGGAAATGTGTGATTCCACCATACTTTTTACCCTGAGAAAACTTGCCCTTCACTCAAACTGAGAAGTCTCTATTTTAGCCTACAAAATCCTAGATGATGTGGTCCGCTCAAGGTTTCATCTCTGATCTTATTTTCCATGCTTCTCTCTTCCTCACTCAGTTCCCTGCGGTCACATTAACCCTCTTACTGTTCCTCATACATGCCAGGGACTTTCTGCTTTAGTCTATCACTGTTTAACCTACTGTATAGTATTTTTGCTTTTTAATAACATAATGTGTGAAATAAGACACAGAAGGCCATTCAAAGATAATGGATGGGCACAAATAATGTCTATGCACTACAGAGAGGAAATTAAGGGAATAATAAGAAAAAAATCACAAGACCTGAAGATAGCTATTAATTTTCAGATAGAAGTGCTAAACAAGTATCAAGCAGAATAAATGATTAGCGTATTCCCATATAAATACATACTTCTGGAGTTTCGGTCTGCCAAAGATAAAAAAAGAAAATCCTAAGAGATTCCCAAGAAGGAAAAAAAAATAGGTTACCAACAAAAGAACAGGAATCAAACTGTTAAACGCATCAACAACCCTAAATTCTAAGGCACAATGGAGAAAAGGTTATTAGGGCTCTATATGAGACTGGTCTTTGTTTTGTTTTGTCTTGTTTTGTTAATATTTATTTTTGAGAGACACAGTGTGAGTGGGGGAAGAACAGAGAGAGAGAGGGAGACACAGAATCCAAAGCTCCTTGGCAGCTGTCAGCAAGGAGCCTAAATGGGGCTCGAACCCAGGAACCGGGAGATCATGACCTGAGCCAAAGTCAGACACTTAACCAACTGAGCCACCCAGACACCCTAATATACAAGACTGGTTTTGAGTCTGGAAATGTATACGTGCAGCCATAATATCCATGAAATGTGAACGCATGTGAAGAGAATTCTGACATGCAAAACCTCTGATGGTACGTCTCCAATAAAATGACAAGAAATAAAGAGATGAGAGCTGAGAACCAGTGACTCACCTCAGGAGTGTGATAGGAGAGTCGCACACCTGAGACGTGTATGTGACGGCTTCACAGCTGTCCGAGAAGATGGCCGATTCAAAATGGCACCCTACACCTGACCAGTACGCAGCAGCCCCACGATTAGCAGCCACAGGGAATTACACAGTTTATAGTTCTGAATCCTGAAGGACCACAGAGACTCCTCAGAGGAATTAAGAAGTATTTACTCTCTCCATTTCATCTATATTTTTAAATGATGAGCTTATTATTAGCCCACACTCTGTCCCCTTAATTGTGTCCGTGTTCTTTGTTGTGTTAACAAGAAAAAAAGCAAATGAGTACATTCTGGCCCATTTCACATCTGGAAAAAATAAAGGGTGAAATATGTATCAAAGGCACAAATCGGAGATCGTATCGCACAAGTGATGGACTTCTGTGTCCTCTTTCAAGTAGAACCTTCAAGGTTGAAGTTCATGGGTAGGGGATAGACAGGGTGAGGGTTTGCTAGCAAGATGAAAAGTCTCCAAGCTCACACAGACTGTTGTGACTCGGACTCTTTTCTGGATGGTTAATAGAGCTGCTGCCTTTTTCCCCTCCCCCCAGCACCCCCCCCTCCTCATCAGCCCCTTCCTGTGCTTGGCCAGCCCTTTATAACATATAAACTTCTATCCCTGCACAGAAGGGACTCTGAGACCCTTTTAAACTCTGCTCTCTTTAACCTTTGAGACAAAAGTATCCTATTGGGTGTGTTTTTAGAACTCATACTATTTTTTAGCCAGTTCATAACTCGATCTGTGTTTAAATTATTTACAGATGAGTACAGTTCCAGCCAGATTGCCCTATTTAAATGCACCATTACTGGACACTTCAACAGTTTGTCCACTGAATGCTGATTTTTTTTTTACTTCATTTGAACCATGTTTGCATAAGCAGTCCATGTCATTCTCTATTCGCCCCTATTGCTCTATGAAAGTAACACTTTTACCCATCTTCAAGGCCACATGCTTTACATTATTGCTACCATGAGAATTCCTATGTGAAGTATTTCCCTGCTTTGATGACCCTATTTTAATGATGGTCGCAGAATTGAAATTGTTTTCTTTTCAGTGCTACCCATTCCTTTGTTTGTTTTTAGAACAGGCAGTCTTTCAAATGCATTAAGAGTGTCTGTTAGTAAGCAGAGCTGTCCAGATGACATTCTCTGTTTCCCTCTCCCTGGGAGCGATTCTTTGAGGGATTCACTGCGTTAGCCTGGTGCTCCTGCCTGCGCCGTCCCTGGTTACTCCTGCCTTCACCATTAGGCTCGCGTCCTCAGAAGATTTTGATTCAGACCCATCTTCCCAGCCACAGTACCAGGGAAAGTGTGGCCTCTCACCTTCTTCCTTCCTGCCAGTTAGGGATCCTGACCCTTCAGACTTGTTAATGTCACTCCATCCTATTTTTGTTTGTTACTCTTAGCCTGTTGTGTTGATGCAAAACCTCTGTTTTCTAGTTGCCCAGGATTCTTTTAAGTTTTTTTTTTTTTAATTTATGTATTTGAGAGAAACAGAGACAGTGCAAGTGGTGGAGGGGCAGAGAGAGAGGGAGGGGGGAGAGAATCTCAAGCAGGCTCCACACTGTCAGTGAACAGCCCGATGCGGGGCTTGAATTCGCAAAACCGCTACATCATGACTTGAGCAGAAACCAAGAGCCGGCAGCTTAACTGACTGAGCCAATAGGCGCCCCACCGAGGATTCTTTCAGAACTCTAAAAACCCAAAATACTTTGAATTTTGGCTTTCTCTACAAACCCCTCTCTCTGCAAATGGCTTTGCATCTGACGACAGCCAGAATCCTAACAGTGGCCTTATATAATGTGTCCCACTGCTGCGTCCCTTCCCGAATCTAATAGTTTCCTTCTTGGTTACTATGCCCCAGTCATAATGTCTCCTTGTTGTTTCTTGAAAAAAACACTTTTTAATGTTTATTTTTGAAAAAGACAGAGACAGAGCATGGGCAGGATAGGGGCAGAGACAGAGAGGGAGACACAGGATCTGAAACAGCCGCGATGCAAGGCTCGAACTCAGGAAGAGTGAGATCATGACCTGAGCCGAATTTGGACTTAACCAACAAGCCACCCAGGGGCCCCTGCTTGTTGTTTCTTAAAGACACCACGTACACCTTCTCCTCAGAGACTTTAGTACTTGCTGGTTTCTTTGTCTTCCATGTTCAACTCACAGATGAGCTCATGGTGCATTCCTCCACTTCTGTGTCAAATCTTTCCTCACCTTACCAGTGAGGCCTTCCCTGTCTACCATAGGAAGATAATAATTCATCATATTTTCAATTTTTTTGATGTTTGTTTATTTTTGGAGAGAGCATGAGCGGAGGCAGGGGGGAGGGCAGAGAGAAAGGGACACAGATAATCCGGCAGCGCCCTGTGCAGTGCTCAAACTCATAAATTGTGAGATCATGAACAACCTGAGTCGAAATCAAGAGTTGGACATTTAACTGACTGAACCACCCAGGCACCCCCATCATATTTTTAGCATACCTCATACCCCACAGTGTCAGAGAAGCTGTATGTTTTATTAGATAACCTGTATATTGTACTTATTTGTTTCTTGTCTGTTAGCCTCCTTGGAATTCATTGTTCACTAGAACAGGGAACTTTAGTTTTATAAACTTTTCTCTTCTGAGCACCTAGAATAGTGCCTAGTGCATCATAAATAAATATTTGTTGAATGAATGGATGAATATAATAAATGCTATGATGCTGCATGTTTTATATAGGCGTACATTTTGGCTAAAATTGACCCGTCTCTTCCAGTATGACCATGGAATTATAATCAGGTTACTTGGGTTTAAATAGGCCTCATGTTGGGGTGCCTGGGTGGCTCGGTTGGTTAAGCGCCTGACTTTGGCTCAGGTCATGATCTCACCATTCATGGGTTCAAGCCCCGCATTGGACTCTATGCTGACAGCTCAGAGCCTGGAGACTGCTTGGTATGCTGTGTCTCCTGCTCTCTCTCTCTCTGCCCCTCCCCTGCTTGTGCTCTTTCTCTCTCTGTTTCTCAAAAACAATAAATAAAAATGTTAAAAAAAATCTTTTTAATTTAAAAAACATTTTTTAAAAACTTTCTTTATGACAGAGATCTTTAACTTGTATGTCCTAACAGTGTTTTCTCAGCTCCCCCCACTCCGCCTTGGAACATCTTTAAAGCCTTCTACCTCTAATCAGAGCTGCTGCTTTAGTTCAGCCCAGTTTGGTTCAAACCAGAATGCCAATGGGTACATCACAAAAGGCAGCTTAGATGCTGCGGGTAACAAAACAAATACGCAAACATAACTCCGGCTTCCCACATAGAGTATGCAGTCCTGGCATGCTGTTAGAGGCAAGCCCTTGAGAATGTGGCAGTGAAGTTTCTGGCTCTCCATCTCCAAGATAAAATTCAGCTTCCTATGAAGTGGCTCTTGAGCTTGACACAGTTGAGTACGACTAATTTAGATAACTTCTCTGCCTGGAAGGGAGCGTGAAGTAGTGTTGTTCAGTTCAGAAGTACTTGTTTTCATACGGATCTTAAACAGTTCTGTACAACTTGACTTGTATGTTAAACACATTTCATTTCATCCTCTTTATCGGTTCGTTTTTGGTTACACTGAAGGAATTGCTCTTCGTGTTCAACTGTTAACCTCCCAGTTGGTTTCTTCTAAGACTTATAAGTTTCCGGTGGTACTTCTACACAAATTAAAATAAAAAATACACTTGCCAATGATGGTTTTTTAAAAAAATGAGAACATTCTAGCTATTATGCTGAAATAGTGTTCTCTTTCCCTCTCATCAGGATTTTGTGAAAAGTCAGAAGAACGATTTGCCCACTGTTTAAAAAAATAATAAATTCGTCTTCAGATTAACGTTGCTGAAGTTAGCCTTTGGTGTCCATGTGTCTTAATGAAGTATCACCTACTGTAGCTCAGTGAGTTACTAGAAAGTGACTATGCCCATGTAACCACCACGCAGGGAAGAAAGAAAACGTTACCTGCATCTCCCAGAAGCCCTCTGACCGATTCCTAACCGCTATTCCTTCTTTCCTCCCTGAGTTAACCCCTCTCCCCACTACTTGAATATGCTGGATTAGTTTTGTTCGTTTGATAAACTTCATATAAACTGGATCAGTTGGAATGTACTGTTTTGCCTCTAGGTCCTTTTGCTGAACGTTGTATCTGTGAGATTCCTATTTTGTGTGTCCCTGGCTACGTATATTTCATGTAGTGTGAGCAAAGCATATTCAGCCAGTGTTCATATTGATGGAAATCTGAGTTCTTACTGTGATTGGAGCACATGGGTGTGCCTTTCTTGAGTTAGATAAAAAGTGTTGGATCACGGATTCAATTTTGGTAGATAATCAAGTTTTTTGGAGCTTGGGCTGTGCCAGCTCGCTTCCCTCCAGCTGTGTAGACTTTGTAGACAGGTGTCACACTTAACTTGTAGTTTCCATTTCCATGATTATTAGTGAGTTCAGCATTTTTGACATGTGTATTGACTGTTTAGATACCCACTTAAATAGAGTGACTTTTCAAATCTCTTGTCCATTTATCTCTCAGGTTGCCTTGTTTTTCGTATTGATTTGTTGATATTTTAGGTACAAGCCTTTTCTTGATGGTATATGTTGAAATTTTCTTTTTACACTCAGTGGCTTGCTTTTAAACTGTCTTTAGGTAGCTTTTGAAGAAAGGAAATTTTAAATTTTGCTGTGATACAGCTTATTTCATTTATTTCTCAACATTTTCTTTCATGGTTTCTATTTTCTGTGTCCTCTGTAAGAAATAATTCCATTCTAATGTTGTGAAGTTTTCTTCAGCGTTATTGTTGGAATTTTTTTTTTTACTCCAGCCTTCCTTGATTATATGCCCTATCAGTAAAAATGTGGGAATATGCATACTCTATATATGTATCATTTATTTATATGTATCATATGTATACAGTATACCCATTTTTACATAAAAAAACTAGAAAATAAGAAAATACTTAAATACAGATATGTCTTTTTCCCCACATCCTAGTATTACATTAAACACTTCCTGGTGGATACAGACCACACTTTGCATCAGCTTTTTTAGAATTAAATAATATTGTGAAGTAAGTTATTTAAACTGTCACGTAGGAGGGGGGTCCCCTCTACCTGCTAGATGGGACACCGCCCAATTCATGATTCACTTAATAAAGCCAGTTAGAATCTTCTAAATAAGTAAATAAGTAAATAAAAGAAAATATAGTGTCAGGTAGGAAACTTCACTCATTGACAGTTCAGCCAGAAAGTTTTATTTGAAAATCCACTTGATATCACTTTGAGGAAATGTTCTATAAGACAGAAGTTATTCCCCAGATTTTTACAAATTCTAATTTGGGAATGAACAGTCTCAAATTATTTAGGCATAGAACCGACATTCAGATAATATTTGTTTTTTTCCAAAATGTAAATTTAATCATTTTATTTCCCTCCTTTGAATCCTCAAATGATTTGTCTAAGGGTTTTCTTTTGTTTATAAGATTTGCTCGGATAGACTGAAGACTTGAACTAACCGTGAAATGTTAAGAAAAAATCATGGCAGTTTTCTCTTCCCTTTTTTTAATAGCTGAGCAGAGACTTTTGTATTTTAAGGAATTTTTCTATTTTCCAATACACAAATTTGTGGTTTATGATGACTTTAATCACTAAGCACAATAAATGTCATCTAGCTCCTTCTCTCCTTATGTGGGATCAGTAGGCCCAAAGTTAGACCTTTTCCAAATGGTGCTTGGGACTAAAAGCGCATCTGTATTATCTATTTTGTGCAGGAATTGACATATTTTAAAAGAAATCTTCTCTCAGCTCAAAACAAACTCAAATTTGTTTATTTGACCTAATCTATTCATATCTTGGACAATTTAATTTGGAATCTTTACCAAAGAAAGTAGAAAATTGAGGTTTTTTCTAGCTCTTAAGGTATTGTCATTTCAGTATTAAGAGAATCCCTTGTATCAAAAATAAAATCCTCTGACTTTTTCTTTAATCTGTATGTGAGGGTAAGGTCAAAAGAAAAACAATTTAAAGAACATCATAGTATTAATTAGGTTTCAAAATAATCAGGAAGGAAATAGGTTTCCTGAAATTATTTAAGCATCTAGTTTTCCAGTAACCTCCCCGGTGTAGCCATTAGTTTTTAGAGGTGATTGCATAATTATCAGAAAATTTGAATTATGATGAACTGGAGTTCTAATGCATTTGGGCTAGAATAAAACGTTTTAGATTTGGATATAAAGAGTGAAAAACAAAAGTGCAGATCGGTATTGTACTCAAGAGCACTTTCTGAAGTATATGTGTCCCACTGATGTGTGTATGTAGTCTGAAGGTTGAGAAGTTATGTATGTTAGCATCGTAAGATCAGCGTTAGTCTTATGGTACTCATATGAGCTTACCAATTACAGAATAAGAAGTTAGAAATCATTAAGGTCGGATAAAAGCTATTGGAAAAACATAAACATTTCCCAAACTGCAAGAGATTGGAGGAAACGAATTTCAAACCAGACCTCAATACATCTAGCCCTCTCTAGGCCTCGTAATCTATTTAAATCCAAAAGAGAAGTAGCGTGCAAGGCCGCTACAATAGCTCCTCCCATCATGACTGATAAAAGACTCTCTTCTCACTCAGAGATGCTTTTGACCAAAAGATTATCAAAGTTTTTTCTTCAGATTGCTGAGTTCCAAACCAGCTCTTTTGGGGTACTTTTGGGGTGAAATCTGCCAGGTGTGAGCTGATACGTCCTTGTGCACTACTTGTCACCATAAACTCATACTCTTTGTCATGTATTATGTTTCTTTTTTTATTATTTCTTAATGTTTATTTATTTTTGAGAAAGAGAGATAAACAGACTGCAAATGGGGGAGGGGCAGAGAGAGAGGGAGACACAGAATCCGAAGCAGGCTCCAGGCTCTGAGCTGTCAGCACAGAGTTTGACCCAGGGCTTGAACTCACAAACTATGATGAGATCATGACCTGAGCCGAAGTTGGTCACTTAACCAACTGAGCCACCCAGGTGCCCCTGGATTGTGTTTCTTAACTGAATAAAGAAACAAACACTGAGTATTTTTCCTTAGACTCTGTACTACCATGCACTCCAAAACACCAAAATACTCATTAAATAGTCATCTCTCAGTGACCTTGAATTCCCCTTAAATAAAAGTTTAGACTCTCTCTAAAAAAAAAATAAACATTAAAATAGAGATTAGGGGCGCCTGGGTGGTACAGTGGTCCAACTTTGGCTCAGGTCATGCATGTTGTTCTGGTTTGTGAGTTCGACCCCCCACATCGAGCTCTGGGCTGACAGCTCAGAGCCTGGAGCATGCTTCAGATTCTGTGTGTCCCTCTCTTTCTGCTCCTCCCCCACTCACACTCTGTCTCTCTGTCTGTCTCTCTCAGTGTCTCATTATAAAAAATAAACATTTCAAAAAACGTTTAGAATGCATACGTTGACTTCATTGTAGCTTTGAGGCAACCCTGAAGTTTAAGTTCTGATATAGATGAACTGCAGGCAACCCTGTAAAGGAATAATTAGAGAAAGTACAGTGTGAAAGTTAGAAAAAGTGATGGGGATTAAGGCATGCACTTGTGATGACGGTGATGCATGGACAGAAGTGTTGAGGTGCCGTATTGTACACCTGAAACTAATACACGCTGTGTGTTAACTATACTGGAATTAGAGTAAAAACTTAAAGAACAAAGAAAAAAACAAGTTAGGAAAGGTAAACTGGATGACAGAGAAGAGTAAAGATCTTTGCACCAAAGACTCGGAAAGGTCGAGGAAGACGTTAGAAGTAGAGCTGGCCGGTGCCCGGTGTCACAGAGCCTTGGCAGGCATCAGGGCAGTTGCGTTTCTGTTGATGTAATTTTTTATTTTGTTTGTTTTAATGCATCTTTCTTGACCTAAAGACTTACAGAATCTTTGGGAGTGGCCCCAAGCAAGGAAAATTTTTAATAGTTATCCATGTTAGTTCTGTTAGAACCACAGTTGAAAACCACTATGGCCTGACTGTGCAGAGAAATCTTTGAATTCTTTACTTTCCCACCAGTCTTTAAAAATAACACTAAATTAGGGGCGCCAGGGTGCCTCAGTCATTTGAGCTTCTGACTCTTCATTTTAGCTCAGGTTGTGATCTCACAGTTCATGAGTTTGAGCCCCATGTCAGGCTCAAACAATGCAGAGCCTCTTGAGGTTTTCTCTCACTCCCTATCTCTCCCCTCTCTCTCTGTCTCTCTCTGTTCTCTCCCACTTGCACTCTCTCTCAAAATAAATAAACTTGAAAAAACACTAAAGTAAAAACCAAAAGTAGTTCAGTGTACATTGTTACGGTTTGATGCTGTGTTAAATGTTAGTAACCCCGTCTTCGTTAGTTCTTACTGTTTTTAGTGAAAGAAAACACACTTCTCGAACTCTGTTATTAGTCCACTTCAAAGCATGGTTAGCAGTGTATTCTTCCTTTAAAGTTAAAATTTGTGTACCTCCTCTCTTTACCTTGGTCTGTTCAGGACTGTTAGGGTTTGGGCTATTTCAAATATATAAATGATTACAAGTAAGTATTTACTTTTTATTGGAAGATGCTTTACTTTTCGTTTTACAACAGTAGTTATGTAGGTTCCCAAACATGATTCTCCTGATTGTTGTGGATCAGCATTGAGATCTTTCATCTGTCAGGCGTGTGAGGAAAGTAAATGGCCGCACCAGGGTAAACCACAGAGCCTGACTTTCTGGTGCACATTTGTCTTAGTGTAGGATCTTTATTCTAAACACATTTGTCTTTGGGTGCCTGGGTGGCTCAGTTGGCCGAGCATCAAACTCTTGATTTTGACTTAGGTCATGATCTCACGGTTCATGGAATCAAGTCCCATGTCAGGCTCTGCACCAAGCATGGATCCTGCTTAAGATTTTCTCTCTCTCTCTCTCTCGCTCTCTCTCTCTCTCGCTCTCTCGCTCTCTCACTCTCTCTCGCAAATACAAAAAATTAAAAACAAATTTTTTAAAGCAACTCTTGTTTCTAATGGTACTAAGGCATTAATAAATAAAGAACTGAGATTGTGAGGCCAACTAGTGACCTTAGCAATGAGAAGACCTTGTGGAGATGTTCTGTGGGCTTATATCACATAACACTACACTGTTTTGTCATTTTTCAGAATGTTTTTCTATAGCTTATTAAAATCTTAAAAACAGCACATAATAGGGTGCAGACTTTAAGCTGCCTTTATAGGACTTCTGCTTCTTGTTACCCTTCTGTGTCTCTGGGAATTCTTGGCCGGAGATCAGTTCACATCTGATTTTATGAACCAGCAATCAGACAATGGCAGAAAAGTAATAAATCAACATAATGATTCAATTAATTGTGACTCACATAAGTCACTTAACAATCACATTTGTTATTCAGTGGTGTGTTTGTCATAAAATTAGTATCTGTTTCTAGAGTTTTTAAGGAATATGTTATTGTTCTTTTTTCAAATTTGGTTTTATGAATAATGGTAAACTCTATTCTCCTGGACTTTTCATTACTATTGTCATTGATCCTTTTGACTCATTGCCTTCTTTGGGAGAAAAAAAAAGCAGGATTTTTATTTTCATTATCTTTCAACTAATTGATAATTATTCATTTGCCGAGATAATTGGAAAAAAATACATTTTATCGTTTAGTTTGTAAAGACACCCTTGAACTTGAAACAGAAAATCTTCTTGAGATTCACCGGAGGAATTCGGTTTTCTTAAGTAAGCACTGGGTGTAGCAATAGCAATTTGTTATCATTCAGGTATGAAAATAACTGCTGATTTCTCATCAATTTATATTAAATTGAAATGATGTGGAGTTTTAGAATCTGTTTAGAGGTGAGAAAGGTTAGCTGTGCTACCGGTTAGCAGATGGTTATACACAGTTACAGGCACTAGATGGAAGTCGGCTGGTTAAAATTTTTGAAAAGTAGAGGGAAACCTCGATGGCTCAGTTGGTTAAGCATCCGACTCTTGATTTCTGCTCAGGTCCATGAGATCGAGCCCCACAAAGCCTGCTTGGGATTCTCTCT
>PJEM01001639.1:204191-293040 GCA_004023845.1 Helogale parvula
GGGACAAACAATCCCAGAGAGACTCACAAGTGCCTCCGGATTTCCGGTAGTGAGAGAAGGAGAGATAGGAGTGAGCTGATGGGGGAAACAAGCCATGAGGAGGCCCCGAGACGAGAGGAAATCCCAGCACCCGGCCGAACCGAAAGGGCCTCGGTGCGGACAGTCCGCGAGTATGAGGACGGGCAGGAGGAAGATGCAGAACTGAAAACAGGCCTGTGCAGGAAACCAGGACGATAGGCGTCTCCCTCCCTGAGCTGGAAACCACAGCCTCGTCCCAGGAGACAGGGAGCAAACCATGTGGGAAGGGGGAGGGTTTGTGTTTGCCTCTTGTTACTGCACACATTGGCCTGCGTTATTCTGGCCTTTGAGGGATTGCAGTGTGGCTGTCAACGCACCTGCTAGCGAGGAGCTGGCCTGTGTCCAGTGCGTCTGTGTGCACAGGGCTCCTGCTGCGTTGCCCCCCCACCAGACTGAACTACAGAGACGGCCTGTTAGCGTGATTATGCGTGTCTACTGTTTCTGAAGCTGTCCCATTACTACAAATGCTTGCTTTTGTGTTCTGTTATCTCCATTTTCACTGTTCATTAAGTATTTGTTCCCCATTGTACAAATTTTTCACAAGTTGCTGCACTCTCTTTTCAAGACTAATTCACTTTTGGTGGCCCAGCCTTAGGAATCTCCCAGAAACTACTTTTTACCTCTGAATATATTTTTATTTGCTCATCTTTTGATGGGAATTGATCTAGGAACAGTTAGTCTTCACATTTCATAATCTTAGTTTGAATTTCATGATGGCATAAGCTGGCACAGATAGTTAATAGTGTACATAGATGCTAACTGCAAATTCAGATTTACTTAGACTCTCGGGTTGAATTCTTTTCTGCCTGTAAGAGATATAAAATGCTTTATTAAAACATTGAGAAATGTTGATCTCATTAACTGGCAGAGAAGAACATATTTCTTGTCATTAAAACATTTACTAATGCGAATTGAGTTGCAATGTTCAGAAACACTGCAGTTAGACCCAATCTTAATTTTTCTCATTTTCTTAAATTTTCATGGATATGCATATGGAGCTATTTTTGTATTCATTCTCAGCAAAATAAATTAGCTCAAATATGCATGACTGAAATTACCTTCTTCTAAAATGTTCAAAGGCATCTGAAAATTATCCCAAGGGTGACAAGTCCATAACATTTCCCTATATTAAAATGCTGTGCCTGGCTTCTGGATGGATATATGATCAGAAGAAAAGAATCTTTGAAAGTTAACCCTAGTGCTGTAAAGTCCAAAATGACCCTGTATCACTGAATGAGACTGAACTTGGAGCCTGGGGAGACTTCACATGGTAGTTTCCAGCTTCTCTTCATGTTGGAGTTACTGAGTATATAAAGAACACCGTTTTACCTGTTCCTAAAAGTCAGTAAGTATGGACATGATGATGCTGAAGTATAATTTGGGTATGGATGTTAATCTGTAATAGACGTTTATGTTTCTTATTCTGGGTGCTGTAGAAATGACTAGTTCCATGCGTATATATGAAAGTTGGAAGAACAAATATTGTTAAAATGCATATAGTACCCAAAGCAAGCTACACATTTAATGTAATCCCTATAAAAATATCAAAGCATTTTTCAGAGCGAAAACAAACAATCCCAAATTTGTATGGAACCACAAAAGACCCTGAATAGCCAAAGCAATCTTGAAAAAGAAAAGCAAAGCTGGAGGCATCACAATTCCATACTTCAAGTTTTGTTGCAAAGCTATAATAATACAGTCAGTATAGTGCTGGCACAAAAACAGACACATGTATGAATGGAACAGAATAGAAAACCTAGAAATGAACCCATAACCATATGGTCAATTAATTTTTGACAAAGCAAGAGAGAATATCCAGTGGGAAGAAGTCTCTTCAATGAATGGTGTTGCTAAAACTGGATAGCAACATGCAAAAGAATGAAACAGGACTGCTTTCTTACACCGTACACCGAAATAAATTCAAAATTATGGAAGACCTAAGTGTGAGACCTGAACCCATAAAAACCCAAGAGGAAAACACAGGCAACAACTTCTTTGAGATCGGTCATAGTGGCTTTTTTCTAGATAGATTTTCACAGGCAAGGAAAACAAAAGCAAAAATAAACTATTGGGATTTCATCAAAACAAAAAGCTGAATAGTGAAGGAAACAATTGGCAAAACTGAAGAGCAAGCTACAGAGCGAGAGAAGATGTTTGCCAGTGACATACCTGATAGAGTGTTCAGATCCAAAATTGATAAAGAACTTGTCAAACTCAGTACCCAAAAAACAATCCAATTTAAAAATGGGCAGAAGACATGCATAGACTTTTTACCAAAGAATTCCTACAGATGGCCAATATACACGTGAAAAGATGTTCAACATCATTCATCATCAAAGAAATACAAATCAAAACTACACTCAGCTATCACCTCACACCTGTCAGAATGGCTAAAATCAACAACACAAAAATCGCCAGGGTTTGGCAATGATGTGGAGAAAGGGGACCTCTCTTGCACTGTTGGTGGGAGTGCAAACTGAAGCAGCCACTCAGGAAAACAGTATGGAGGATCCTCAAAAAGTTAAAAAATAGACCTACTCTACAATCCAGCAATTGCAGTATTAGATGTTTACCCAAGACCACAGAGATACTAATTCAAGAGGGATGCATGCACCCTGATGTTTATAGCCGCATTATATACAATAGTCAAATTACAGAAACATCTCAAGTGTCTGCTGACTGATGAATAGATAAGGAAGATGTGTGTACACACACACACACACAGTGACACAATGGAATATTACCCACAGAAAAGAATGACATCTTGTCATCTGCAGTAAAATGGATGGAGCTAGAGACTATTATGCTAAGCCAAATGTCAGAGAAAAAGAAATACCATATGATTTCACTCACATATGGAATTTAAGAAGTGAAACAAAGGGGAAAAAAAGACTGAGACAGAAGCAAACCAAGAAACAGACTCGTAACTATAGAGGACAGACTAATTGATTGTCACCAAATCGGAGGCAGGCGGGGGATGTGTCAAATAGGTGATGGGGATTGGCGAGGGCACTTGTGATGAGCACACAGGGTGTTATATAGTGTGTTGAATTACTGTATTGTGTACCTGAAACTATATTGCACTGTATGTTAACTAACTACAATTTAAATAAAAAACTTAAAAAAAATAAAATGTACGAAACAAACAAAAAGTTTCTGCAGTCATCTGAACTTTGGGAGAAGTATTTTCCAAGAATGAACACTGAACCTTTCTGAAGCACAGGTCCATACACCTGATTTCCTTATTTGGTTCCACTCCATATAGGACATTCAATGCCATATATTATCATTTTTGTCTAGTTAGTTTTAAAGAGGGCTCGGTAGCTCCAGGAACTGTGCGATGGTGATGTTTACATACCGATAAGTATTTATTGATGTTTACATATGGGTATATCTGGAGTGAAACAAACTCATTTTAACTATAGAAGCATAGGAACTGAATATTTTTTGTTTTTTCATTGTTTGGCATTTCTTTGGTATAACTGAGTAAAAGGGATATTTCAAGGACATCCAAAAGCTGTTCTCTTACTGTGTATTGGTACTCTGTTAGTATCCAGAGTTTTTTAGTATAGATCTATTATTTCCTTCCTGGTTTCATTAAAATACTTTTGTACTTTAATTTTAGATTGTTATTTCTTTTTAACTTTATCAGTAATTATTTAAATTTAGTTTTTCTGCTTTTGGATATTACAGTTTTATTTTACATCTTCCTCATTAATTTTGTTTTGTTTTGCTTTATTTTCCTAGAATTGACCACTTAGTAATTCCTTTATTAAGTTTTTTTTATTTATTTAAAAAAATTTTTTTAATGTTTATTTTTTAAGAGAGAGAGAAACATACACTCACTCACACACACACACAGAGTCCTAATGGAGGAGGTGCAAAGAGAGGAGACACAGAGTCTGAAGCAGGTTCCAGGCTCCAAGCTGTCAACACAGAGCTCGATGTGGGGCTCGAATCCATGAACTTTGAGATCATGACCTGAGCTGAAATCAGATGCCTAACCAACTGAGCCACCCAGGCGTCCCTATTTATTTATTTTGGGGAGAGGCAGGGTAGAGAGAAATGGAGAGAATCCCAAGCAGCTCTATACCATCAGCACAGAGCCTGATGTGGGGCTTGAACTCACAAACCATGAGATCATGACCTGAGCCAGAATCAAGAGTCAGATGCTTAACTGACTGAGCCACCCAGGTGACTCAGTAATTCTTTCAGGTTGTTTCTGAAGGTGTAAGCTAGCCTGAGTTTTTGCATGACTTTAAATGTACATTTAATCTCTCACTTGACTGCTTATTAGACTTGACAGAATTCTGCACTGAAGAATTTTGAAGACAGTGCCCTAGTGACTTTCATTATCTGATTTTGTTAAAAAGAATTCAGATATCCATATACCTTTAATACCTTTGTAGATAACCCATTTCCCTCTCTCTCTTCCCCTCCTCACCACCCCTTCCTCCACAAGATTTTGAAATCTGTGTCCACAGAGTTCTATTATATGAACATGTGATTAAGTATCAGTTTTTATTATTAGTGTTCGCCTTTAGGTGCCTCCACCCACTCTTGTCTGAAAGACCGAATCTATTCTTAGCCAAGGGAAGTTGTTTTTCTTTTATTTCTGTGATTACTTTTTCACCACTTCTCTCACTCTTACCCTTCCGTTAGGTGGCTACTGGAGCTTCTAAATCTACCTTTGATTTCCCTTATGTTTTTCTCACCTTGCAGTAGATTGTGGAGAATCTCTTGTCCTTCTCATCTAGGCTGCGAAATTTGATCTTTAGATGCGTCCTTTATATTTTCAGTCCCTTTTTAAGGCTTTGTTTTGTCATTTTATCATGTTTTTAGCTTTGTAGAAGTGCTTCACAGGAGGCTTTTTTGTGGACGCATAGTTCATACGCGTGTTCTGTTGGTTGCACGTGCGCAGTGTTGCAGTTCAACAACCCATGTGTTGTGCAGTGCTCACCACAGCAAGTG
Organism: Helogale parvula; assembly: GCA_004023845.1. Classification (NCBI taxonomy): domain Eukaryota; kingdom Metazoa; phylum Chordata; class Mammalia; order Carnivora; family Herpestidae; genus Helogale; species Helogale parvula. Next base: position 209,241 of record PJEM01001639.1, read on the forward strand.
GTTGCCGTCTGTCGCCGTACAAAGTTATTACACTATCATTAGCTGAATTCCCTATGGGACAGAGGATAAAAAGAACAACCTTTTATCCCTATGACTTACTTATTCTATAACTGGAAGTTTGTATCTCTCTTCTTGTAATGTTTTGTTTATTTATTTTGAGAGAGCAGGGAAGGGGCAGAGAGAGAGAGAGAATTTCAAGCAGGCTCCATGCTGTCAATGCAGACCCTGACGTGCGATGTCACAAACCGTGAGATCATGACCTGAGCCTACCGACATCAAGAGTTGGACACTTAACCAGCTGAGCCACCAGGCGTCCCTGGAAGTTTACCTCTTACTCCCTTCCACCTAATTCGACAATACATTTAAAGGATTATTCACCAGCATAAAGTGGGATTTTTTCCAGGAGTACAAGGATGACCTAGTGTCTGTTCATCAATTCACGTGGCACACCACATTAACAAAATGAAGGACAAAACTCATGCGATCATCTCAGTAGATGTGGAAGTATCTTGACAGAATTCAGCATCTGTGCATGATTAAGAGCTGTCAGCAGAGTGGATACAGAAAGAATGTCCTCAGCATAATAAAGGACATGTATGACAGACTCACCGCTAACGTCATAACCAGTGGGGGAAAGCTGAACGCCATCCCTACAAAATAAAGATGCCCCTCTTACCACTTTCATTCAACATGGTACTAGAAGCCCTAGCCACGGCAGACAAGGAAAAGAAGTATAAACCTCCAAATTGGAAAGGAAGCAAAAGTGAACCGTTTGCCGATGGCATGATACTGTATATATAGGAGACCCTGAAGACCCCTTAAAAACTATTAGAACCAATAAGGGAATTCAGTAAGGTGCAGGATGCAAAATTAAAATATGTTACATTTCTGCCATGCATTTCTATATACTCATAATAAAATAGCAGTAAGAGAAATGAAGAAAACAATCCCATTTCCCATTACATTGAAAAGTATAAAATACCTAGGAGTAAATTTAACTGAGGAGGTGACAGACCTGTTCTCTGAAAACTCTTAAGATATTGATGAAAGAAGTTGAAGATCACATACACACACACACACACACACTGCAAAGATTTACCATGCTCATGGATTGGAAGAATTAATATTGTTAAAATGTCTGTATTACCCACAGTAATCTACAGATTTAATGGGATCCCTATCAAAAAACCAAGAGCTCATTCCTTTCTTGTCATTGATGTGCTGTCTTTCTTTCACTAAGAATGTTAATTATATTTTACTCTGCCAGTATATTACTTCTTCAGTTTAGAGTCTTTTTTATTATTATTTTAATTTTGGAGCAGGGGAGAGGGGTAGGGAGGAAAGGACAGATGGGGTGAGAGAGAGAGAGAGAGAGAGAGAGAGAGAGAGAGAGTGAGAGAGAGTGAGTCCCAAGCAGGCTCCACACTCAGCACAGAGCCCAACGCAGGGCTTGATCCCATGAGCCTGGGATCATGACCTGGAGCCAATATCAAGAAGTCAGATGCTCAACGAACTGAGCCATCCAGGTGCCCCTATTTCTGTAGTTCCTGTGTGATGACTTGCTAAATTTTCCTTAAATGATTGGTGATTCTTGGTTGCTTGTATGTCTAGTTGAAACTCTAGGTGGAGCAGTTTTGGTGTTGTCAAGTATTTACTCCTCAGTCCAAATGAGAATCTGTTCTTATTTCTTGGGGATAAGATTCTTCTTACAGAAGCCTTCAGCCAGTGACTTATAGGACAGAATGCCCTTACAGGGCTGGCTGGGTATGCCCTGTTGCGGGAACTTGGCCTCTGAGACTTCCTTCCCTAAGTGACCTGACGCCTTTCTCTGTTCCTCTGATCCCACTGTGCACTCTGGGACTCTGCACAGTCACAAAAATATGCTCCTTTGTTTATTCTTTACTGATCAGGAGCTTTCTTCTTCGGAGCTTCTGTAGTAGCTTTTCCTTTGCTTGTTTTCACTCCAGTTTTCTCTGATTTGGTTTTTTCCCTTTAATCAAATCTCCTCTGCTTTTTAGCTTATAGAACTTCCTCTCACATTTTCTTTTCTGCAATGGTATGCTTTCTTGTTTTCCTGAACTATTAATGTTTCTTTTCTAAATACATTTTGTGTGAAATTTGAGGGAAACGGGAAGAGGTAAATGTGTCCTCAGTTGCCATCGTGATTCATTTTCTCCCCAAAATAAAATGTAAAACAGTACAGACTTTGAAATTATGAGAAACTGGAAGATGATGAAACCATTTAATGGAGGCTTATCAACATATTTTAAAGGGAGGAAACTGTTATGAATGTTTATAGCACTTAATGAATCTATAAAAGTTGTTTATTTAGCATTAACCTTCTTCGCGAGTTCATTTTTCCCCCCGGAGGAAAGCAGCTTTGAAGTCCTGAGATCTGAGGCGTTTCTTGGGCATTGTTTATTGTGAGTCACCTATTTAAGAAAAAGTTGCTTACGTTTTTTTTTAAATGTTTTATTTATTTTGAGAGAGAGCTCATGTGGAGGAGGGGCAGGGAGACAGGGAATCCTCAGCATTTCCCGCACTGCCAGTCCAGAGTCTGACTCAGGTCTCGATCCCACGAACCATGAGATCATGACCTGAGCAGAAATTAAGAGTGAGTTGCCCAACCACCTGAGCCACCCAGGTGCCCCAACTAAATGAATGGTCTTTCTATTCCAAGGTTACGTGGATTATTTTGATGTATCCAGTACTCATTATGGACCCATTTTATTAAGCAGGCGCATTGTTTTCAAAAACAGCGTGGCACATCAACATTTCGATGGGTGCATTTTAACTATCAACACTAAAAGACGTAGACACATACTTTAGTGGGGATCGTAAAAGAATTTCATTGTCTAATTCTAGACATAATTCAGTAGAAAGAGAAAGTCAGGGATTATATTAATACTCATGCAAAGCAACAGCTAATCTGCTCAAATAAATTAATTATCTGCTAAAACGAACAAGTTGATTTCTTTATATCCTCATTGTAATTAATTTCATTTCTGGAAAAATGAATGCAATTTAAAAATTAGACCCCAAGCTTAAATTTGTCATATTTTTCATAATTGCATTTTGAAACAAAGTTTGCCAGTAGGTGTTTAGAAGAGAATATATAATGAGTTTGGTTGACACAGTATGGTACTGATTTATATATGGTATGAGTATTATATACTTTTTCATTAAATTCTTCAGAAATAGGAGAACATGAAACATGTTCTCTTTGTGAAAGTTAGGAATTACTAACAAATCAGTCCGAGTGGTTTTGCATATGAACTGCCTCATGGAGACTTAGAAAATTTGATTTCATTTTTCTTTTACTTTTTCTAGCAAAACCAATTTCTTCTTTAGAGACATCAGTAGCCCATGGAAATTTGCTGCTTTTCTTTTAAAAGCGCACCTGCCTCCAAAACTGATTAAAAACATACTTAGAAAGAAAACTGCCATAATGAATCACATTTCTCAGTACTACCTAATTTGCCAATATGACTAGTTTTGATTAAAAAGAAGTTGATTATAATGTTCAAAACTGTTTATTGAACAGAAAATCTGGATGCAATCAGAAATCAGAGGTGTACCCGTGGAGGTACTGAGTGTGGAAAATCTTGATGGGGCAGTTGCTCTCTTTCCTTTTTAAGGTTTGGCTAATCTTGCCATGGTAATGCTAAGTAGCTCTGCAAGTATTTGGAGGATTTTCTTGGTTCTGGGGAGAGGGAGGGGGAACGGTGTGGAGGGTGGGGATGTTTCCTACTTTTATTTTTTAGTGAGGTAAGAGTGATGTGAATATGTACTCTTTGTTTTTTAATTTTTTTAATGTTTTATTTATTTTTGATAGAGAGACGGAGCATGAGAGGGGGAGGGGCAGAGAGAAAAGGAGACCCAGAACCAGAAACAGGCTTTAGACTCTGAGCTGTCAGCACAGAGCCTGACGCGGGGCTCGAACCCACGAATGTAAGATCTGACCTGAGCTGAAGTCAGAGGCTTAACCAACTGAGCCGCCCAGGCGCCCCTGTACTCTTTTTTATGTCTTAGTAAAATTCTTTTATCAAATTGATCAGTACAGCCTGTTGCGGGGTCCTTTCAAAAATATGTTACCATGAAAAAAAAAATGTTCCCATGTATAGAAGTTTTCATTTCAGTGCATTTATTTGATATCTTTCTGGTTTTTATTGACCAAAACACCAAACTGTTTCCTCTTCTTTATTTTCATCCCTTTTGTCATTTTTATTTAACAGCCTTTGCATATGTACAGATCTCTGGCTTTTTCATTCCTGTCACAGACCCTGACCCTGAGTTTTAGTTTCTCTTACTTTTATCTTCACTTATCAATTCTCGTTGTTCTATTTAAGATTTACCGGCGGATTCCATGCCCCTACTCTGTGTCTTCTAGATCTGTCATCAGTCCCTGCCGTTACTAGTCAGCCACTTGTAGCGTTTTGGCGTCAGATATATTGTTTCCCTTAGTTTTTAATAATCTTAGCTAATATTTATTGAGCACGTACTTTGTGTTATTTGCTCTTCCAAGACCTCAAATGACATAACGTCTTCACTGCAAGCCTGAGCTAAGTCACTTACAGAGAAGGAGTGTGAGGCATGGAGAGGTGAATTACTTTCTGTGAAGTCTTCCCACGCAGTCACTGGAGGGAGCAGGACTCAGTCACAGGCAGCCCCCAGAGCTGGCACTTTTAACATCTCAGTGCTCTGCTGCTTTTCAAATCAGTGTTTCCTCTCATCTCTTTTCTGAGTCTACGTTTTTACACTTTTCACTTGGCACACACTTACCTATTGTGTTAAAAACTTTTACGTCCCTCAGAACTTTCCAAAAACCAGGTAGTGTAATTGGCAACAAAGTGGAAGTTGAGTACATATTATGGACAAATTTCTTTTTGTTGCTCTTTAGAATTAAATTTAAGGAGAACAGTCATTACAGGGCTCAGAGTTAGACCTAAGAAGATTTATAGGTGCGGCCATATGTGTTTTTATTTTATCCATAAATCTTTATTTCTTAATCGCCAATACTATAACACTATTATAATGCCTGGATTTAATCGTTAGCTATTTGGTATGATTTTCTTAGAGTTGAAGAATGAATCCAGGCCCAGTTTTTTCAGTGTTCATTATGTGGAAATGTATGACTCTACTCATTAGAAATGGATTATTGCCTAAGTATTGGTTTTGAGGTCCAAATGTGTGCATTCCCAAGTTTTCTGTTCTGAATTGAGTCAAAGATAAAATGCTTCCGCATTTTGTTCTTTACATTTTTTACTTGTACAACAAAAGAACTTTTTAGAACTTTGTTCTTCATTTCCAAAATAATCGGAGGTACAAGATTAGGCCCATTTGGACAATATTTGGCAATACCTCTATGTCAAATATTTTACAGTCTTACCTTTAAAATGGGCATTGTATTATAAGGCATGTTATTACCTTTTTAAAAAACAAGTATAAGGGGTGCATGGGTGGCTCAGCCAGTCAAGCGTCTGAGTCTTGACCTTAGCTCAGGTCTTGATCTCAGGGTCATGAGTTCAAGCCCCACACTTGGTTCCATGCTAGGCATGACACCTACTTAAAAAAAAAATACAAAATTCAAAAACGGTGCTCTGGAAACTATCTCTTTAATCTCTGTAATAGAAATAGTTAATGTAGCAAAGAAAAAAAAAACTTGAATTTTGCTATCTGGTTGTCCTGACAATTTCTATGGTTTTACAGAAGTTTTTCACTAACAGATAAGCAAGCTTTTATTTAGACACATGCATTTTAGAAAACAAATAGTTCATACTGTGCTCTTCGAGGAGTTTCCTTGAACATGTGTTAAATGTTCCAATGTATTTGAATTGCAGCAAACCATCCTTGCCGGAAAGATTAAGCACTGAAGAAGGCTGGACTTGATCCAGAGTGTGAACCTGGTGTTTTCAGATGCCAGCACTGAGGAGCCTTTCACCACGAGTGTGGCCCTAAACCAGGCCAGACTGTTCAGGCTCTGCCTCCCTCCCGCCAGGTCGCCTGCATCTGGCTGTACCTTCTCGGGGGCACATTCCCTTCGGTGACTCCTGGTGATTCCAGTGCAGGGCACAGTGCTGGGGGGGATAAAAGAGTTTTATCCTGCAGATTTGTTCTGTAGGAATTCAGGTCAAATTGTGAATGTATGGATGAAGCCAGAATGCTGTTTAACATTCTAGTTCATCCACCTCAGTAGTTAGAAAATGTACTGTGTGGCGCGGTTCAGCTACTCGAGATATCCCTCCACTAAAATCTAGCCCCGCCCTATTGCAACACTTCACTGCACCTGCCGCCGCCGTGACCCTCCGCCCCCCTCAGCACTCAGCGCGTGAAGACTGGATTTTCTACAAGTCTTATTTTCTTCTCTTATCCGAAGAGAAAAGGGCATTAACCACAGTGCCTAAACTGAAAATGGAAGCCTGCAGTTTCAAGACCTACCTGTTGACATAACAGACACAGCCTTGTGAGCTCCATTAGGACTTTGGGTCTGACCCCTGTATCCTATTGCTGATTTCTCATTTGCCTGTCTTAGCATGTATTTTTCCTAATTAGGAACGTGATGGAGAGAGATCCCCTTTCTTTCAGGTTTTGCAAAACGCCCTGCCCTCTTTGAAAGGTTGGCGTCATCTTGATGAAAAATATGGCCAGTTCTTTTAGTCTGAGACCTCATTTGATTTATCTGCCGTCCAATCGAGAACAATACAGTACTTGTTTGAAACAAGTCTAGGTTTGCTTCCAGTACAAGTCTGTACCATATGGCTACATAGTACTTACCATGAGTAAGTTCATGTCCTAAACATCTTGGATACTGACTATATTTGGAACAGTTGGAATTTCATTTTGCTCACACGTATTCATGAAAAAGAGTAGTGAAAATGTTTCTGATACCGATAATTATGGCTTCACCTCTGGATTAGGTCGCTGGTGGAAAAGAACTCCAGAGACTCATCTTATTGAAGTCATTTTTGTCTACTTCACAAAACAGTAACCTAGTTCTGCATCATTTGGTAGTCTGTGTTCAAGAGTTATATCTAAAAGTAGCTGGACGTTACAATTAAAAAAAATTTTTTTAATGTTTATTTACTTTTGAGAGAGAGAGAGAGAGACAGAGCATGAGTCAGGAGTGGGGGGCAGAGAGAGGAAGACACAGAATCAGAAGCAGGCTCCAAGCTGTTAGCACAGAGCCCAACGACGGGGCTCGACCTCACAGAACGCGAGAGCATGACCAGAGCTGAAGTCGGACACTTAACCCACTGAGCCACCCAGGCGCCCCTGGATGTTGCGATTTTAATCTGAAACAGTGTCATGTGGGAAAGGAAGCCATCCCTCCCCACCTCTCTGCCTAGAACAGTATTCTGCATACTGGCTTTTTTCCATTCTGTGCCCAAAGTCAGGATTTTGTGTGCAGTTCTGTTGATGCTGTTGAAACCGGCAACCTTCATTTTACATCTAAAGGGTCTCTCAGATAATCTGTAGGTATGAAAATAGCTTTCAGGAATGTAACCATATTTAGGTTACGTCGAAGCAGTGATTTTACACCCTCTCCAAATAGTAATGTATTTGGACAACATTTATATAACTCTGTGTGTTTAATTATTTATTTACTGCTTACTTAAAATGTTATGTTTGAGAGAGGTTTTGTTTTTATTTTCCCTACTAAGTATTTTACACATGGCTTTATTTTCCATTCGATTTAAAGAGCCAAAAAAAAAAAATTCTGTTCAATTTAGTAAGCACATATGAAACGTCTGTCACAATCAAGGCTCTGGGCTAAGTACACGTGGAGCATAAAGTATGCCGTGTGCATACAAAGACTGGTTTAAAACACGAGCAGTTTGACACAAGAGACCACACTCACAACCGCTGTGCCAGACTCAAATGAAGACAAAACCGAAACCAACAGAAGCTTTCATCCTACTAGAAAGGTGATGTTGTATTCAGGGAAAAAATTCAGTACTGGGTGGAATGCGTCTGGGGCTGCACCTCAAGTATGGAAGCTACCAGAGCTCAGAGGGAGGGATGCATTCCTTTTGGGAGGTGGGGGAAGGCCTCGTGGATGAGGTGTTGGGCCGACTAACCTTGAAAAATGGCAGGACTTTGCCATGTGGAAGTCAGTTAGAGGAGTACATTTTCCTTGAAGGAGGCCCTGGGAACGAATGCATTATTTGGAGAAAACACAAGTGTTCATGGATAGTAATTAGCAAAATTATATAATAACATCCTTGAGGGAAGTAATAGGAAGAAGATAACTGAACCTGAATTGTGGAAGGATTGAAGTGGGAACCTGGGGAACCGGGACTTCTGCCCATAATGGAGAATCTTCACAAGACCTGAACCCTGGAGAAAGAAGTCCATGATCGGAGTTCGGTGGATTGAAGTGGGAAGAGGAGGGTGGCCCAGGAACTTTTTAAAACTTGGACAGAGAGCATAGATAGAAATTGCATCACGTATTTAAAATAGATTTTACTCTATAATTAAATGAAAATGAGAGTGGCCAAAGTTAGTTTGAATGTATAGAATAGAAAACTCTTTGTGCTCACACAGATCCTTGAATATAACACACATGTTTTTATTTAAAAGTGAAAACTTTACATCATTTTGGAGGTGTTAGAAAATTATAGGTCCAAATTGTAGATTATTTTAAAATCGCTACATTTTTCTTCTTTAACTGTAGCAGAATTGTTCAAAGGAGGAGAATGGTCCAAACTAGAATCTGGTCAAGGTGCTATGGATTAACATCACTTTCCTATAAAGATATAAAATATTTTATAGATCTTAATGTTTTACATCTTAATTTTAAAAGACATTCTCTATAGCTGAAGTAATAATAGGTTAATGCAAAAAAAAAAAAAATAAAGAAATAAACCTATCTTCTGAAGAACTGCTCTTGGGGCTCCTGGATGGCCCAGTCAGTGGAGCCTCTGACTCTTGATACTGGCTCAAGTCATGATCTCAAGTCGTGAGATCGAGCCCCCACAAGAGGCTCCACACTGAGCATGGAGCTTGGGATTCTCTTTCTGCCTCTCTCTGCCCCACCCCTATTTGCACTCTTTTTCTCTCAAAAACATAAAATAGTAATAATAGTAAAAAACTACTCTTACTATACTTTTTAATTTAAATCTCTTCCTGTAACTTGCCAGTATTTAAAGTATAACATTAAAGAGACTTGCACTCCTAAAGAAATTTCATTTCTATTGTCAGGTAAGTGATTGCATGAGAACACCTAGTTTCAAAGTTCTGACGTACCATTCTCAGAACATAAGTATTTCTAGAGGGGAGATTTCCCGCCAGGCCCAGCAGGGGAAAGCTGGCACTCAGAGAAATCTTGGGCCGCCTCCCAAACCTGTGATTTCCCGACTCGGTTTATGAACCACGTCACACTCAGGTCATTCTGCAGCCTTGTGATTTCTCCTGGTGACTTCCGCATTTTACTTTGTAGGTTACACCGACCCCTGGATTTTAGGCTGTAAATGAAACAAATGGTATCTTTGGCGGGGGCACTTTTGTGTTGTTTTGTGTGTGTGTTTTCTGTATACTACATAGTTATTTTTAGTTTTGGGTTATTCTTTATCTTTTTTAAAAAAATCTTTTAATTAAATACCACACTAAATCTTTTCAGATATTTTAGCCACTTCTTAAGCATACCCCCAACTTTTCCATGAATGTAGCTATGTACTGAGAAGTAATGTTTGTCAGTTATAGTAAAGGCTTGGGTTGTAAGCATAATTCACTCTGGAAATATGCTTGCAATTTAGAGCGCTTCTGTATCAAAGTGAATCTTTTTTTTTTTTTTAATGTTTTTTTCTTTATTTTTGAGTGACAGAGAGAGACAGCGTGAGCAGGGGAGAGTCAGAGAGAGAGGGAGATACAGAATCCGAAGCAGGCTCCAGGCTCTGAGCTGTCAGCACAGAGCCCTACATGGGGCTTGAACCCACAAACCGTGAGATCATGACCTGAGCCGAAGCTGGACGCTTAACAGAGCGAGCCACCCAGACGCCCCTCAAAGTGAATTTCAAGAACAATTGGTTCCGTTATGATCATGTGATGTTCAGCATCACATACTACTTGTATTGCAAGGCATCACTAGTTTATCAAGGTAAAATGTGTTAGAATCGTTTGCCTGTCTTGTGGAACACTCCCAGAACAAAGTACTTGCAGTCCAAGGTTTTACTGTATTGGTTCTTCGGGTTGCAAGCTATCTTGGTTTGCACACATAAAGGGTTTTTTAATTTTTAATTTTTAATATTATTTTTGGGAGAGAGAGAGAGAGCATGAGTGGGAGAAAGGCAGAGAAATAGGGAGACACAGAATCCGAAATAGGCTCCAGGCTCCAAGCTGTCAGCACAGAGCCTGACGTGGGGCTCAAACCCACGAACCGTGAGATCATGACTGAAGCCAGATGCTCAACCAACTGAGCCACCCAGGCACCCCACACACATATAGGTTTTTAAAGAAAATTAGCTTCTAACCACTTCTGATCTATGCCTTGCCTGTCTTCATTTTCTACATTTTCTTAGCAGAATAAGGAATGGAGGAGGGAGAATTCGTGAACACTCTTAACCCTGTTTCTGCATATTCAAATCCCATCTCCAAACACAAAGTCTGACTTGTACAAATTGCAATGAAGGTACAAGAGGTATTAATTGCCGTTTTGTTGCTTCCTTCGTATTTTCAACTTTCCAATCTAAGACTAATAAATGGATAGCATTTTAAAAAATCCATATCTTGGAGGAGTTAATAATTATATTTTGTTCATTGTCTCCTATTTCCCACTTTACGTTTTTATGTCTGGTAAGTCTTTATCCTACTAAAGGGAAGGAGATCTAGTGGGTGGAGTCAGACTTTAACTGTACTCTTTATTTACTCTTTCAAAAGGCAAAATAGTAATATGAGATAAATATGGGTGTTTCAATACATGAATATCTGCCAAATCATTCCCTGTAATTTTAATATTTTAAATGGTTTGTAATTTAAAAGGAAAAGATAGATTAGGCCAGTTTATGGAAAGTTTGGGCCTCTCGGGCGAAAGAGGTAGAATTTAGCTGATATGAAAGCTGGTTATACTGACCACTGTGGGTTGAAGAGCAGCATATTGAAAGTGGCCCTTTACAAAGCTGGATTGGGCCTCACTATTTAGAATTATCTAGAGAACGATGAAACTGGAGAATTTTTTTTTTATTCGAAAGAGAGAGCAAGCATTCGTACATGTGGCAGAGGGGCAGAGGGAGAGAGAGAATCCCAAGCAGGCTCCATGCTCAGCACAGAGCCCGATGCGGGGCTCAGTCCCGCAAATGTGGGATCACGACCTGAGCTGAAGTCAAGAGTCAGACGTTCAACTGACTGAGCCACCCAGGTGCCCCCTGAAGAGATGGAATTTAAGAAAATTCAGCACTTTGAGTTTTGTTAAATAAGTTCTTAGCCCAGGTGGTGGCACAGAGAGTAGAGAAGCAATGGGAAGGAATATTCCTTCTATTTTTGGTAAGCATTCTGAATGTTGTCGTGTATTACCATTTCTGCTTAATACATTTTGTATACTGCCTCCGTCGGATCTGGTTGTTACTGCTTGAATGTAAGCCCTCTCCGTGAACTGGGTTAACATTTCCAAACCAAGACCAGGCCGAGGTCATGACCAGTAACATGGTCATCCACGTGGAAGATGAGCTTCAAAGGACATCAGTCAGGTCTCTTACCAGCAGTACAGATTTCAGATTAAGTCTGGCCCGTCTGCATGGAGCCTGTGTCTGTTGGGCAGAGCTCTGATTTGCAACACAGTCTTTGGCTGCTTCTACAAGTTTCTGAAAACTTTTGCTTAAGCCAGTCTCTTTATAAATGTCTAAAAGAGAAATCTTTGAGCCATTATTTTACCCCACCTTAAATATCCATTGCTTCATACAAACATTCTGTATTTTTACAGAATCACTGACTTTTTCTAATTCCACACAAAGAGGTAATTTTTTCTCAGCTATTTGGGTAAATCACACAAGTGGGTAATTTTTTCTCAACTATTTGGGTAAATCCCACCAACCTTATCGATTTTCCATTTGTTAACTCAGATCTGACTTGAAAGTAAAAATAACTTGTAATCGCTGTGGGGTTAAACGGATCTAACCTCTTCTGATACTGGATTCCAGTTGTCTGTGGAGTAATATACATCTAAATTCCCTCTCCCATTGGTCTGTGATTTTGAAGCAGCCATATGTGACCTGTAACCAAAAAGTGGTGTTTGATATAGATGCTCTTCCCATTCTGTCATTTTTTCCCCCCATCAAGATAGGAAATGCCTTGGAAACCCTTGTTTATTTTCCAGCACTATAAAAAAATTCCGTAAAGTAATTTCAACTTCAAAATTATTGAGGACTTCTTAATTGGATATTTAAAGTTTTATTTTTATTAACTTGGCCTAGGTCACAAAACTCATTAATATTAATGACTAGACTAGCGAGGCATTAAGGCTTTCTAATCATCAGCAGATACAAAGCATTAAACCAAACTGTGTAGCTTTATTATGTTATGAGTCATTCTAGGCAGAGACCGCATAGGACAAGCAAAAGCTCAACAATTCTGTTTTAATGCTTCTGATCCGAACCTTCGGTTTCTTACTTCTTTTTGCAGACAAACTGGAGTTTTAGATCTCAAACGCAGGGACAGAGTTCTGATGGACTTCGTATGAGGATATGGCTCATTAAAATAAAACACTTGGAACTAATAATTCAAAAAAGCATTTATTAGTAGTAAACTTTAGAAAAGAGATAAAACTTGAGCCAGTATTTACTTTCTAAAAAATATCAGTTTTTAAATCACATTTGTATTCTCTTGAAGGAGTGTGCATGAGATAAGATTTTACTAACGTTTGAAAAGTCACATAAATAAGAGCGCTAAAGGACGTATCCTACGTATTCGGAGGGAGTGATCTAACAGCATCTGCCTGTGTCACCAGCCTTTCCTGTAGAACAGCAGTGCATCGGATTGTGGCAAGGAGAGCCTGAAGTTGTCAACCTTGAGACGAGTAATACTTACTCTGTTTTCAGTACAGCCGATTTCACTTAGGTCCCCTTTAAAACTGGCAGCAGTGAATGTAGCGTGGGATGTGGATGATGATTGGGTCATTTTTGGTAAATAGAACTAATAATTTGAGACATTTGTCTACAAAGGGTTGGCAGACTTTGTTCTGCAAAGGGCCAAGTAGTAAATATTTTAAGCTCAAAACACAAAAGCAGCCATAGCCAATACCAAAACAAGTGAGTGTCGCTGTGTTCCAATAAACCTTTATTTACAAAAACTGATGGGAAGCCAGATTTGGCCTGTGACTAGAGTTTATCAAGCCCTGCTCTACGTTCTTTCGACTTGCTCACTCTCTACTCATCCCTCTGACCAACAGGGGTTGGCTTCTCTCCACCCATCAACCAAGCATCTTGTGTCACTAACATTCTCTTTGTCGTTTAATCTGAAATAAAAACTTATCAATACGTGTCTCATTTGGTTCATGGGAGCCTTTGACACTTGAACTACTCTTTCCTTCTTAAAACTCTTTTTTTAGGGTCCATGATAACACTTTTTAGGTTTTTTTCTTCTTCTTCTAGTTTTCTAACTTTTATCCTACTTCTTAAGGCATTCCGCATTTATTTTGTGTTTGCAAATTTCCACTTGTTTATACCATTCCTTAAATATTGGTGTGCATTTGGGATCCTTTTAAAATTTATATCATTTCCAGAATAGGCAAATATACAGGCACAGAGAGAAGATTGCTTGGTGCCTAGGATGGGTTAGGAGGGTAGGTGGATAATGTCTAAAGGGTATGGGTTTCTTTTGGGGGTGATGAAAACACTTTAAAATTAATTGTGGTTATAGTTGTACAACCCTGTGAATACACTGAAAACCACCAAATTACACACTTTACATGGACAGGTTGTGTGGTGTATTGATATTTCCATAAAGGTATTAAAAATTATTAAATTCTCCACTGTTACTATTTTCTCTAGATTAAAAATAAAGCCCATGTTCCACCATTTCCTCAAGTACCATAGTAGTGAGTTAATTGTCTGCCAACATTCTCTGTGTTGAGTTCATATTAGTATGGCCAGACGCAGTAGTATGCCCCATTAATATACATAGTAATTATAGTATCTACTTTTGCCAATACCAGTACCTCACTTTTAAACATACTTTTTTGGGGACTCCTGGGTGGCTCAGTCAATGGAGCATCTGACTTCAGCTCAGGTCATGATCTCATGGTTCATGAGTTCGAGCCCTGCATCAAGCTCCATGCTGTAGCTCAGAGCCTGGAGCCTGCTTTGGATTCTCTATCTCCCTCTCTCTCTGTCCCTCCCCTGCTCATGCTCTGTCTCTCTCAAAAATAAAAAAACATTTTAAAAAACTGTTTTGTAAGCAGAGTATTATTACTGGCTATGTAATGTTCCATTGAATGTGATGAATTTCTTTGAAATTAATCTTCTTTCAACCTTCTTATTTCTTAGAATGGATTTCTTGGAAGAATGTTTACTGGGTCAAAGAACATGAGCTTTTTAAATTTTTTTTAAATGTTTGTTTTTGAGAGAGTCAGAGACAGAACGAGAGCAGAGGAGGAGCAGAGAGAGAGGGAGACACAGTGCGAAGCCAGCTCTAGGATCTGAGCTGTCAGCATGGAGCCCCACATGGAGCTTGACCTCATGAGCTGTGAGATCATGACCTGAGCCTAAGTCGACGCTCAACCAACTGAGCTACCCAGGAACCCCAAGCATGAACTTTTTAAAAAACTAATACATACAACTATCTACTGCATTATAAATGTAAGATGAAACCCTCTTCACAAGCTCCACATATACTCAGGAATATAGAAAAGTGATAACTCATTAGGTCCATCTCGTTTTTGGACTATGCATTGTTAGCTAATTTCATGATTCCAAGAGGATTGTGCAAATCGTAATCAGGTAATTAGGTTAGCAGGGAACTAATGTGGGTGGAAAAATGAGTTCGGTCTTCATCTGTCACCATTACAAGTTACAAATTTGTAGTGGAACAACATGATTACAAGATAGCAATTTCTTCTAGACAGTTACTGCTTAACTCCGAGATGAAATTAGTACTTGTCCCCACCAGTCTCTAGGACTTGGATCCCTAAGGGTTGAGGGTAACATCAGGGGTGTCCTCTGATTATGCTGCAGATTTGCGAGCAGCGCCTTTCCGGGTTCCTGTTACATGATAAATTTAGCGCCCTTCAGAACATGAAGCAAATGCTGAGTTTACCCTTGTGTTTATTTTCCAGAAACAGAGCTTCCAGTTAGCCAATAAGAAGTACAAATTGTAACTAAAATGTGAAAGTAATACTCATTTAGATACACTTATTGGTCCTCTTTTCCTTGAAGGCTGACATGACAGCACAAGACAGAAAAAAA
This sequence comes from Helogale parvula, assembly GCA_004023845.1. Lineage (NCBI taxonomy): Eukaryota > Metazoa > Chordata > Mammalia > Carnivora > Herpestidae > Helogale > Helogale parvula. The sequence goes on from PJEM01001639.1 coordinate 224,633, forward strand.
ATGAAACCAACATATGTTGTTAATTACCTTTTTCTTAACACTGTGAATTACATTAGGTTATTGAATTTAGGATGCAACATCCGTGGTAGCTCTTGAAAGTACACACATATCATCCAAATTTCTGTCTCTGAATACAATAAAGTGATTTTATGAACAAAGGAGAAACCCCAATTTGGGCATTGAGCTCACAGTCTTTAAAAACCACGCACTGGGGACGTGATTTCAACTTAGTGTCTAGTTTACCCGGAATCCCTCACTGGGTTACTAACACATGTTTTGAGAAGTTAAGTAATGCAGCCATTCTAAGTCTGTAATGATAATGCTTCAGTAATCAGATAAGTGCTTATAATTAGAATAAAGAGTAATTTCCAGAAAAAGATAGCATCACCTATAATATTTATTACAGAAAAATGCTCCATTTTTTTTAGCCATCAGTGCTCTTAACATAATTTCTCACTACATTTAAGGAGCTTCTTGTAATCATATTCAAAACCTCTTATCTTGCTGATTATATTCAGCAACCATAGCCAAATATTTCAGTACCAGAGCTGAAAATCATAATGACATATCAGCACACACATAATAAATTACAGTTAATGAATACTATAAGAGGTGCATTTTGATTGGCTCCAAGTTTGTGATCCACTCATGCATGGCACATTGTGATTTTTAAGAGGACAGAAAATATGGTAATGAGGTGACTGCCAAACATACTGTTTGTCTACACAAGAACTGAGTAATATTTTAGCCAGAAAGCAAAGGGCCCATACCGATAATGGGTTAAATGTCCTCATGGCCGGAATGGCGACCTCTGATTAAACATTTTGTGATGATATGGCGCGGACACTCTGACACAACTTTTCTCTTAAATAAATGTTTCTAGTTAAAAATGGTTTATTATTCTCTTGGCAGCCAAAATTTGTGGTTTTAGCTAAGTATGTGCAAAACCTCAAATCTTCTGATTTCACTGGCTTCGGCAGGACCCTTCAAGTGTGAAAAGCCATTTTTCAAGCTAACTAAGAAATCAATAGCAAAATTACTATACTTTCTAGTGCACATACATGCTGAATAAACAAGGCTTAGGAGACCAACAAGACTACTGTCCTCAGTGGAGCAAATAGTATAGTATAATTGGAAAATAGTGTCATCATTTAGACAAAATCAAGTATTCTGATACTCCTTTTATAGGATTCTCCCCCATGGGGTAAAAGAAATTTAAATTTACCAGCTACCTGGGGTGCCTAGGTGACTCTGTTGATTAAGCATCTGACTTCAGCTCAGGTCATGATCTCTCTGTTCGTGGGTTCGAGCCCCGTGTTGGGCTCTGTGCTGACAGCTCAGAGCCTGGAGCCTGCTTCGGATTCTATGTCTCCCTCTCTCTCTGTTCCTCCACCACTCATACTCTGCCTCTCTGTGTCTCTCTCAAAAATAATGAAAAAAACTTTTTTTAATTTACCAGCTATCTTTTCTTAAAATTGATCTCAATAAACATCTGTGGTACTAAGTACTGGTGATCAATGCCAAGCTAGGCTATCGGTCTACAATAAAGAAAGCGTAGCCCCTCCCCTTGAAGGACCTACCATCTATAGTATGTGAGCAGGCAGTTCCACACAGTGTATTAGGGAAAGGCAGTGACTGAGATAGGCACAGGGGCCATTAGGTCACCTGAATTGAGAATTAAAAGATCTGTGGGCACCTGGGTGTCTCACTCGGTTAGGTGTCCAACTCTTGATTTCGGCTCAGGTCATGATCTCACGGTTCGTGAGTTTGGGCCCCACATCTGAGCACAGAGCCTGCTTGGGATTCTCTCGATTTCCCTCACCCTCAGCCCTTCTCTCACCCTCTCTGTCTCTCTCTCAAAATAAATAAATAAACTTTAAAAAGCAGGGGTGGGGCACCTGGGTGGCTCAGTTGGCTAAGCATCCGACTTCGGCTCAGGTTATGATCTCTCAGTTGGATTGGAACCCCACCTGGGGCTCTGTGCTGACAGCCCAGAGCCTGGAGCCTGCTTCGGATTCTGTGTCTCCCTCTCTCTCTGCTCCTTCCCTCCCCACTTACGCTCTGTCTCTCTTTCAAAATAAAGAAGTAAACTTAAAAACAAAAAAAAAGGATTCAAGGATCTAGACAAATGCACTTGTGTGCTCCATGCTCGCACAAGAGCCGTGGTGAGTGCCGCTGAGAGAACACAGCGAAGAGCAGGAATGGAGACCCAGGGGCAGCGTGCAGAGCCTGCTGGTACCGCTCGTGCGCACAGGGCATTCAGAGGGTGCTAGAACCCGAGGCCATAGGAGGCGTCAGGGGCCAGATCTTGGAAGTCTTGAATGCCACGTTAAGCATGAAATTTGCTTTTCCTGTGTATGTACTGACTGTATTCTTATATGGACCAGTGGTTTTGTCAAACCATAGTTTTCAAAGGTGGCAAAAAGGAAAGCTCGAATTTGGTTGACTTAACTCCAGGAAAATGAATGCCTTTTATAACTTGCATTCCATCTCTTTGTTGGCTTTTCTCAAACCTTGTTATAATCTCCAGGTTTCCAGTTTGTGTACTACCCTCTGCAAACGGCAGGACTATCCATGCCTGGGAGGCGGTGGGGCCTGCTGGACTGGGCAGTGGTTTTAATGAAGAGCCTTTGGAATCACAGGCTTTGGTGAAGCAACAGGAATCAGCTCCTTATTCAGGCTCAAGTGATTATTTGTCTTCCTCTGTGTCTAAGTCACGTACCACATCAATTGGGCTGACATATTTTTGTTTGGAATTAGACTTTTGAGCATGGCGCAGTACCCTGTTAACTTCTGTGAAATACTCCTAGTGGTTCTTTTGTTTTTTTAGTTTATTTTTGGAAGAGAGAGAGAGAGAGAGAGAGAGAGCGAGTGAGAGCCCAAGGAGGAGAGGGGCAGGGTGAGAGGGAGACAGAATCCAAAGCACGCTCCAGGCTCTGAGCTGTCAGCACAGAGCCCAGTGTGGGACTTGAACTTAAGAACCATGAGATCATGACCTGAGCCAAAGTGGAGGAGATCACGACCGAGCCACCCAGGTGCTCCTCTTTTTTTTTTTTTTTTAATTAATTTAGCCAAGACAAACATTACCTTGTTTAGCCATGTTTATTGAAATACTTACCCTCAGCACAGCTTTTATGTATGTCTGTGTAAAAATCAGACAGGGGACCTAAATGTGCAAATTCATGGAGAGAAATGTTTTCTTTAAATTAGCTTGAAAGTGCTGTGTCATCTTGAGTTACGCTAAGAATAAAGCGGAAAGAACAGCGACTGGTCTACTTGTAATTCACTGCATGTTGGTTCGCCTTTGTGGGACCCGCTGCCTCCTCTAGTGAATAAAAGGGTTAAACTAGGTTATTGCCAAAGCTCTTTCTTACTGCCACCGGGTGGTTCTCAGGTCACCAGTTTAATTTGCTTATGTTAGGTACACCTTTCAACATCGTCACACTGTAGAATTGCAAAGAACCTTGGGGCGGGGGGGGGAGGAACCTGTGTGGCTCAGTCGGTTAAGCCTCCGACTTCGGGCTCCGGTCATGATCTGATGTTCGTGGGTTCGAGCCCCGCATTGGGCTCTGTGCTGACAGCTCAGAGCCTGAAGCCTGCTTCCGATTCTGTGTCTCCCTCTCTCTCTGCCCCTCCCCGCTCATGCTCTGAATCTCTCTGTCTCAAAAATAAATAAAACATTAAAAAAAAATTTTTTTTAAATAAAAGAACCTTGGAAAGTCACAGGGTCCGGCTGCTTCACAGAAAAGTGAGCGTTCGCTCTCCCTCCACCTACAGCAAGCTTTTGCTTGTCCCTTCCCAAGCTGGTGCCCTCAGAATCGGCTCGTTCTAACGTCTGTTTCCACTTTGGTTGCCAGGATTGGTTCCACGGATCTGACAGACGGGCAGAAGATCCCTTCCTCCCTTCTCCTCCTTGAACCTTCCTCCTGTAGTTGGGAGATTGACTGTAAAGGGCACCCTGCCTCCGTAGAGAATGACCTTTCTTTGGTCAAGGGCACACACCCTCTTGCTGACCTATGTCTTGGCCCTCTCTAATGTTTACTGAATGACGGGACATTACAGGTGACGGAAATGGCCGATGCCTATATGTATCAGTAGAATTTCATGGGGGTTTTTTCCTTCCTTTTGCGGTAAGAGCTTAAATTACATTCCAGGATTTTTTTGGACAATAATAGTGAAGACAGTCTACAAGTAATAATAGAGATTCTGGAATACTTAGAATACTATTATTGTATATAGTTATATAGAACATAATCTGTAGATGTATTTTTTAAATAAATGGTACCTAGTGATTTATGTTCTATAAACCCATTCAGCATTCAGTAGAGCTTGAAATATTTATGTATTATCTTTACCCTTCGTTTCTGTAACTGAAAAGGAGAAAACTTCCTTGTTAAGTACCAGCAAAGTATTTTTCGATTCAGTCAGAACATAATATTCGTAGTTTTTTTTCTCCCTGGCATCCTTCACTCCTGATTTTCTGGGTGAAAAGCTAATTGTATCATTCCTAATTCTGATATCCAACGTAAGTGTAAAAGCTAAGCCCCGTAAATTTGGTTTAACTCTTATCTAGTTTATATATATTATTTAGAGGCTATTTTTACTTGGGTAATTTGTACAGAGGCTAATGCACTTCTCTCCTGGAAAATGTGTATGTGTTCCTAATTCCTAACTGATGGGAAAGCAGAGGATATTTTTACTGTCAGCTTTCATCAAAGTAGACCTCTCTGAAGGCCTTGCTACATTTTATTTCCATGGGAATTTTGCTAATGGGCGTGTGCAACATTACCCAGGTACTTGGAGGCAGGATTACAAATTAAAAATGAAAAGGAATGGATGAACAGATACATCTTTCTTCTAAGAAAGGGGCAGAGTTTTAATCTTTGCGCTTTGATTTTCAGGTTGCAGCGTTTCTCAGGACACAGAAAGTCTGAGTTCAGTTTTAATGCAGGAGACTAAGTTGGGCGACATAAGTAATGAATTTCCTAAGTGGGCTCTTGGCTGTAACCTTATATGTATGAGGCAGAAGAAAGAGAGTAAATCTTCTAGTCTGTGTGTGTTTACTTAACAATACTAGTGACTTTAATGGGTTTTACTGGAAAATGGAAGGTTAAAGGCATACTTAAAAATAAGCTACCCAGTTTCATTGCCTATATAGTAACTCACTAAATTATTTTTGTCCACATAATAATCCATGTTATAATAAATGTAGGCCCACCACACATTCCCATGCAGAAAACATTTGTGGACCTGGTGGTACTCATCATTTATGGAATACCGAACTACCCTAAATATTGGAGTTCAGTAGGTTTCAGCCCCGGGCTTCCCTCTCTTCTCATGTGGCGTTCTTATCCTGGGCGATCGCACCCACTCTTGCAGTGTTTGTTTGTTTGTCTGTTTGTCTGTTTTTAAGTAGGCTCCATGCCTAACATGGGGTTGGAAGTCACAGCCCGGGAGATCCAGAGTCACTCACTTTACCAACTGAGCCAGCCAGGCGCCCCACACTTTTGCAGTTTTAAATATCAATATGTAATATGAAAATATCACACGTGTATCTCTTACCTAAGTCTCTGTTTTGCTCTGTAGACTTACTTCATTTATTTTTAGGGAAATCTCCAGACGTATCAAGCTAATTGTGTCCTAAACTGCCCTTTTAATTCTCTCCTTCAAATCTTCTCTAGAGTTTCCTTATCTCTGCTGCCTCCATCCAGTTTCTCTTGCCAGAAACCTGAGAGCCGTTCTGACTTCTGTTCCTTCACACACACGTACACCTCCACTCAGCCGTGTCACCACGCACTGTCTCTTCTACCTCTCATCCACGTCTCAAGTTTTTCTACTTTTCTTTATCACCGTTGCCATCACATTAGATCAAATAGCCTCCTCATTGGTTTCTCCACATCCACTTTGCCCAACTCCATTCAGAAATAAAAGCCAAGGGACACCTGGGTGGCTTAGTCAGTTAAGCATCTAACTCTTAATTTTCGGCTCAGGTCATGGTCTCGCAGCTCATGAGTTCAAGCCCCGTGTCAGTCCAGTGCCTGCTTGAGATTCTCTCTCTCTCTCTATCTCTCTCTCTCCCTCCCTCTCTCAAAAACAAACAAACAAACAAACTTTAAAAACTAAAGAAAGAAAAGAGGTGGGGAGTGGGGGGAATAAAAGCCAAGGGCACTTGTTAATATGTCGATGTAACATATCATTCTTATACCTAAAACTCTCCAATGGCTTCCATTGTTCTTAGAGGACATCTCTTCTCTTCTCTTCATCCCCAGAGAGATGGTGGGGCCTATCTTAGTTTGTTTGCCAGGGCTGCCATGACAAGAGTACATCAGGTAGCTTAAATAACAAATTTATTTACTCACAGCCTGGAGGTGAGAAGTTTGAGGTCACTGCATCCCTAGGATTGGTTTATGCTCACGCCTCTATCTTTGGCTGGTAGATGGCCATCTTCCCCCAGTGTCTTCATGGGGTTGTCCCTCTGCGTGTGTCTGGATCCTAATATTCTCTCCTTATAAGGATACCAGTCATGTTGGACGAGGCTCCCATCCACATGACCTCATTTTATCTTAATTACCTCTTTAAGACCCTAACACTACATACAATTACGTTTTGAGGTACTGGAGGTTAGGATTTCCATTGAACTGGGGGGAGACAACTCAGCCCACAACAGAGCCTGAACTGTTGCTCGATGGAGGAGTAAACGTGTACAGAATACTACTCTGAGTAACGTGTCTATGTTCCTCATGGCCTTATCTCCACTACCATCTTTTCATCAAAATCTTAACTGCTCTTAGGTCAACATATTGCCTTAAATTACTGTTGAAAAGATACTAGAAACATTGGTGCACAAGTATCTGTTCGAGTCCTTCTTTTCATTTCTTTTAGTTGGATACCCAGGAGTGGAATTGCTGGGTCATTTGGAAATTCTTTCTTAACTTTTTCAGGACTGACCAGTGCTGTCCACAGCTGCTGCACCTTCTGTGTTCCCACGAGCAGTGAGTAGGGATTCCAGTTTCCCTGCATCTTCACCAACACTTGCTCTCCGCCCCCCCCCCCACGCACACACACATTAAAAAATTACAGTAAAACCTTAGTTTGTGAGCACAGTTCATTTCGGAGTGATCACCATGATAAATCAGGCCACCATCGGTCACCGTCCATAATCGGCACATTATTAACTATATTCCCTATACTGTGTACGGAGTGTCCCGATGTCTTTTTTTTTTTTTTTTAATAAATGAAAGTTTATGCCATTTAACCCCCTTTCCCTGTATCACATACCCCTCGCCCTTCACCCCCTCCCCCCTGGAGATCACCAGATTGTCCTCCGTATCTATGAGTCTCTTTCTGTTTTGTTTGTTCATTTGTTTTGTTTTTGATATTCCACTTATAAATGAAAATACATAGTATTTGTTTTTCTGTTTGACTTATTTCACTTAGCATAACACCCTCTAGGCCCATTCATTCGTCAAAAATGGCAAGATTTCATTGTTTTTTTATGACTACTATTCCCTGGCGAATATATATACTGTGTCCTCTCTATCCATTCATCTGTTGATGGACATTGAGGTTGCTTCAATAGCTTGTCTGTTATAAATAATGTTCAGTGAACATAGGTGTGCATGTATCTCTTCAGATTGGTGATTTGTTTTCTGTTGCTTTTTTTTTTTTTATAAACATCCAGAATTAGAATTGCTAGACCATACGGTGGGTCTATTTTTAATTTTTTGAGAAACCTTCATACTGTTTTCCATTGTGGCTGCATCAATTTACATTTCCACCAACAGTACGTGAGGGTTCCCTTTCTCCCCATCCTTGCCAACACTTGATATTTCTTGTCTTTTCATTAACGGCCATTCTGACAGGTCATGAGGTAATACTTCATTGTGGTTTTGATTTGCATTTCCCTGATGATTAGTGGTGTTGAGCATCTTTTCATGTATCTGTCGGCCATCTGGAGAAATGTCTATTCAGTTCCTCTGCCCATTTTTTAATCATCATGCTTGGAGTTTTGTTATTGGTCCTGTGAGTGTTTTTTTTTTAAATATATTTTGGTTATTAACCCATTATCAGTTATACCATTTGCAATATCTTCTCTCCTTCAGTAGCTTGCTTTTTGTTTTGTTGATGGTTTCCTTCACCATACAGAAACTTTCTAGTTTGATATAGTCCCATTTGCCTCCTTTTGCTCTACTGCCCTTATACGGGGAGACAGATTCAAAATAATAATGTTCAGACTGATTTCTAGTTTACTGCCTGTGTTTTCTCCCAGTAGTTTTATGGCTTTCAGTCTTAATATTTAAGTCTTTAGTCTGTTTGGAGATTTTTTTTTTGTATATGGTAGAAGAAGGTGGTCCAGGTTTTTATTTTTTTTTAATGTTTATTTATTTTTGAGAGAGAGAGAGAGAGCACACAAGCAGGGAAGGGGCAGAGAAAGCAGGAAACACAGAATCCGAAGCAGGCTTCAGGCTCTGAGCTGTCAGTACAGAGCCTGATGCAGGCTCAAACACACAAACTGAGAGATCATGGCCTGAGCCAAAGTTGGATCTTAACCAACTGAGCCACCCAGGTGCCCCTAAAGTGGTCCAGTTTTACTCTTTAACATGAGGTTGTCCTGCTTCGCCAACACCATTTATTGAAGAGACTGTCTTTCCTCCGTTGTATTCACTTGACTCCTTTTTTGAAGACTAATTGACTGTAGAAGCACAGATTTATTTCTGGCCCCTCTGTTCTGTTCTGTTCTGTTCTGTTGACCTGTGTGTCTACTTTTGTACCAGTACCATGCTGTGTGTGGCTTACTACAGCTTTGTAGTATATCTTGATATCGGAGATTGTAATACCTCTAGTTCTGTTCTTCTTAATCTAGATTGCTTTAAGTTATTTGGGGTCTTTTTTGGTTCCATACATATTTTAGGATTGTTTGTTCTGTTTCTGTGAAAGGTGCCATTCATATCTTGATAGTGATTGCACTGAATGTGTAGATTGCTTTGGGTAATAACATTTTAACAATATTATTTCTTCCAGTCCATGAGCACAGAATATCTTAACTGAGATCATGACCTGAACCGCAGTTGGATGCTTAACCAGCTGAGCCACCCAGGCACCCATCTGATATTTTGTTGTAATTGTATAGATTATAATTTATATCTATTACATAATTCCCTTTGTGTGTATTATATATAGAAACTTACATATGTTAATTTTTTAACCTTCAACTTTACTGAATTTATTAGCTCTAGTAGTTTTTTGGTGCAGACTTTAATGTTCTCTATATTTGGTGTCATGTCATCTGATAATAGTGACAGTTTTACTTGTTCTTTTCCAGTTTGGATGCTTTTTATTCCTTTTTCTTGTCTGAATACTTTGGCTAGGATTTCCAATACTGTGTTGAATAAAAATGGCAAGAATGGCATCCTTGTCTTCTTACTGATCTTAGAGGAAGAGCTGCCAGCCTTTCCCCACTGAGTAAGATGTTCACCGTGGGTCTGTCATAGTACATTCCCTCTGTATCCACTGTCGAGAGTTTTTATCATAAAGATATGTTGAATTTTATCGAGCGCATCTTCTGCTTCTATTGAGATAATCAACATGATTTTTATCCTTTTTGTTAGTGTGGTGTACCACACTGATTAATTGGTAATGTTCAGCTATCTTTGCGTTTTTGGAATAAGTCCTACCTGACCATGGCATATGGTCCTTTTAACGCGTGGTTGAAATCAGTTTGCTAATATGTTGTTGAGGATTTTTGCATCAATGTTTCTCAGGGACATTGGCCTGTAGTGTTCTTTTTTTTATGGTGGCTTTTGTCTGATTTTAGTATGTGGGTAATGCTGGCCTCACAGGAAGCATTGTCTGCCAGCGTTCCTCCTTCTTCCTTTGCATAGTTTGAGAAAGGCAGGCGTTCACTCTCTTTAAATATTCGGTAGGGGAAAAAAAAGAAAATAAATAAATATTCGGTAGAATTCACCTGTGAAGCTATCAGGTCCTGGACTTTTGTTTCTAGGGAAGTTTTTTTGACTTTTGGGTTTTTGTTTGTTTGTTTGTTTTCGTTTTTACTGATTGAATTTCAATAATAGTAATGAGTGTGTTCAGATTTTCTATTTCTTCTGGTCTGAGTCTTGGAAGATTGTACGTTTCTAGGAATTTAGCCATTTCTTCCTGGTTGTCCCATTTTTTGGCATATAATTGTTTGTAGTAGCGTCTCATGATCCTGTGCATTTCTGCAGTATCAGTCGTAATTTCTCCTCTGTCATTTCTGATTTTTATTTGGGCCCTCTCTTTTTTTTCTTGATGAGTGTGGCTAAAAGTTTAGCAATTTTGTTTATCTTTTCAAAAAAACTCGCTCTTAGTTTCATTCTTTTTTTTTTTCTGTGTTTCAGGTATTTTCACTCTGATCTTTATTATTTTCTTCCTTCCACTAACTTGGGGTTTTGCTTGTTCTCTTTCTAGTTCCTTTAGGTGTAAGGTTAGAGTGTCTGAAAATTTTTCTTCTTTCTTGAGATGGGTATGTATTGCCATAAACTTCCCTCTTAAAATACTTTTCCTGTGTCCCATCTTTATTTGTCTCGAGGTATTTATTTATTCTTTCTCTGTTGTCTCATTGTTTGTTTATTATCAAGTTGTTTAGCCTCCACATGTTTGTAGTTTTTCCAGTCTCTTCTTGTCATTGATTTTATTTTAATAGCTTTATGGTAGGAAAAGATGCTTGATATGATTTCAGTCTTCTTAAATTTATTAAGACTTGTTTTGTGACCTAACATGTAACCTTTTCTATAACATGTTTCACGTGCACTTGAGAGGAATATGCATTCTGCTTTTGGATGGAATGTTTTATATATGTCAGTTAAGTCCATCTCGTCTAATGTGTTGTTTAAGGCCAGTGTTTCCTATTGATTTTCTGTCTAGATGATCTATCCATTGAAGTAAGTGGGTTGCTAAAGTCCACTACTATTATTGAATTACTGTCATTTTCTTCCTTTATGTCTAAATTTACTTCTTTTTTTTTTTTCACCAAATCTAGTAAATGTTACCCATGAGTTGTCCTGGATAATAGCAGTATCCTTTGGTAGGCCTGTTAAACACACAAGCAATGAAAAGCCCTTCCAGAAATAATTTTTAGTACTTACCTAGTTATTCTATTCCTCTGGAAGACAGTATAAACTCTGTTAGAATTCTCATTTTTTAATTCTTTTAACTTAAAATACAGTTTGCCTTTTATGAAAATATCCTTTGTATCTGATTACTGGAAGAACAGGATATAATATTCTCATAAACTTTTTCCTAGACATTTGACTGTGTAAAAAGCGAGGGACAGCACGGTCTAAAGATGTGTATATATGTACACACATATGAAAAATACACATGTGTTTTAAGTTTGTTTCACCAGGTGATTTAGAGATACGTAGTTCAAGTTTAGTATATGATTGACAAGATGACAGTACGTTGTGATTATTTGGAACCGTAGTTTTATGGCACAAAGATATTTATTTCTCTTCTTATTTAGTATGACCTAATAGGCTACATTTCATTATCCAGACTATCTTTCTGACTCTCGGGGGAAAAGAAATAGGACCAAATAGTCAAGTCTCATTATCTATTGACAGTGATAGACAGGGGGCACATGGATAATTAAACCTGTTGTCAAATAACAGCCTATAAAACTAGAGTAGGCAGGATTTTCTACATACTCGTGAAAGCCTGTTGTTAGAGTTGCTACTGGTAGCTGACAAGGTGTGTTTGAATCTGTTTTGTTTTCTCTTCTTGCCTTAACAAAGATATTGATGATCCATGAGTTGAGTCAGAGGCTCAGCGTGTTTACAGAGCTAGACAATCCAAGCACAAGCAGCCCTGAACTACTAGTCATTGGACTCACATTAAACTTAATACATTTCTTACATTCTTGTTGGGTCTGGACTGCCACTGATTTGTGTTTGGACATGAAACTAAAGAGAAGTTGTTTGAAAACATGCTGCCTTAGTGAACAGAACCTTCCATACATTCTCTGCAGAGTAAACAGTGAAGCTAGAGAGTTGATTGTGGTTTGGTAGAGCACATTTGTGACTTTCTAATTATATCCTCAAAGAAAGCTCTGAGTGTGTTTTCGTCCGAAAAATGTCGTGGTCCAAGGAAAGATTTGACCACAGCCGTTCCTAATATTTGCGGGACCAAAAGCAGGAGTAAAAATGGAGGCCAGGAGCCATACATCTAAATTTAATGTCAAAAATAAAGCTCTCAAGCTATTAAATAAATGTGACCTGTCCTCCTTTCTTGATAATATACTTTCAGTAATGTCCCGGAAGCAGAGATTGGAATTTGGAGTTCTTGGACTCTGTGAGGTTTCATGTCAGAGCATGACATTGTGGGGAGTTGACTCTTTGCCAGCCCCCTTTCCTTTTGGTCCTACACATCTAAATTCCATCACGATCCCGCTAAACCAGCTGCCCTTGGCCACCCCTTGGGTAAACATAGCTTCTCAAATTCTAAGGATAATCTCTGAACACACAGATATGAAACACCTGAAACGATTCCAGTATTCTCCCATATTCTCATGGTCTTCTCTGAGTCATTGCGGGTTGAATGGGAAATGATAATGATAATGGCTGCCGGTGATTACACCTACCAGACATCAGTGTAAGTCCTTTGCATATTTTGTCTCAGCTATCAGCATTTTCCCTTCTTGGGGCTAAGTATTTCAATAAAGCAAGACAAATATATACATCTCTCTCCCAATATATACATATATGTATACACACAGACACATACACACATGCACATTATTTTAGCTACCTATCATTATTTTAAGAGGTATGTTTTCAAAGTTACCTTCCTTCCCTTTCCTCAGTGTAACATTTTAGAAAAACAATACCTTGAAACAAAGCAAAATTCAGGAAACAAGAGCCGAGCTTGGCCACTGCCTGTAGGTATCCATACAGCAAATCAGTTCACATACTAATTCAGTCTTCAGGCCCTCCTAACATTTGGACTGGGGAGAAAGTAATGAGCTTGTCTTGATTTTCCATAAGGTAAACTGAGGCCTGCCCTCTCCCTTTAACCTGGGAGCACTAGACAATGCTGGTTTCACCCTGTGGGGGTTTAACGATGTGTGCCAGCCTACTGCTTTTTTTTTTTTAAATCATTTAAAGGATGAGGCTTTAAAGTAGCTGTGTGTCTGTATTCATTTTAAAGCTTAACTACTTAGTAAGTGATACAAGGGAAAAGGAAGAAGTATGGAATTTGGTCCTCTCTGCCTTAGCTTTTTTGACAAAGGAAATGCCATTATCTGAACATATCTGGTAGCACAGAGCCTGCTTGGGATTCTCTTTCTCTCTTTCTCTCAGCCCATACCTGCTTGCGATGTCTCTGTCTCTTTCAAAATAAATAAACTTAAAAAAAAAAAAAGGACAGGAAAAAATAGATTAAAAAAAGAGGAAAAAGTAGCCACAGAAATTGAGAAGTAGAATTAAGAGAATGTTAGAAATGATCACAAGGGATTAAATACATGAATTAATGTCTGTTTTCAACATGTGTCCAGTTCTTCAGTTTCTGGTGCCTGCTTTTGTTCTTTAATGTTATTCGTTTTTGAGAGTGAGAGAGAGCATGAGCAAGCAGGGAAGGGGCAGACAGAGAGGGAGGCACAGAATCCGAAGCAGGCTCCAGGCTCTGAGCGGTCAGCACAGAGCCCAATGCGGGGCTCGAACTAACAAACTGTAGGATCATGACCTGAGGCAAAGCCAGACACTTAACTGACTGAGCCACCCAGGTGCTTTCCCTGGTGCCCGTTTTATGTTCTGTGAGCACACCCGTCAGGTCAGAGTGGATAGCACATTCTTGGCTTTCTCTCCTCATTAATTTTCACTTCCCAAACGTAAAGAGACAAACCATAAGAGACTCTTAAATACAGAGATCAAACTAAGGGTTGTTGGAGAAATGAGGGGGATGAGCTAAATGGGTGATGGGCATTCAAAGGGCACTTTCTGCGTTGACCACTGGGTGTCCTATGTAAGAGACGAATCCCTGGAACTGAAACCAAGAGTACACTGTATGTTAACCAACTTGAATTTAAATTTAAAAATAAATAAAAATAAAGACATGTTTAGCTGATCTTCAGAAACTACTCAAAGTGATGATGCCTCAGTTTACAAAGTCACCCCTGGCAGGCTGGGGTGGGCTGGATTAGCACCCACAGCACCCAGGACGGTTGGCCATCACATCTGGGGCAAGAGGAAGGAGCGCGTTGCAGTCTCTGCTTTGAAGCTGTCACGTTAATTGCGAACTTTGGCTGAGTCTGTACATTAGGAAAGGTAACAGTCTCAGCATGTGAAGATCATAACTGCTAGATTAATGCTTCGAGGCAGCAGCTGTGCTGACGGGAGGCATTAATGCCTAGATGAGTTCAATCAGATAGGCCGCCTCCAGTGTCTTTGTGTAATGGTATTTACTCGATTTCAAATGGGCTGCTGAGAAAAATGAAATACCATCTCGTGGATCTCGGTCTGGGAAAAAAAATAGATAATGAAATTGTTCTCTTGCCGGCTTATATTTTATTAACCTTTGTGGAGTCAACTTTAAAGAACAGATGTCCCTCTAGAGTTGAAACCTTTGGCTAAAAGTAGAGCATTATTAAGTGCGTCTGTGAGTTCTAGGAACTGTGGGGTTGAGAGGAGCAGATGAGTATTTTTTTAAAACCACTCAGAGAATAATAGGGCATCTTCTGGGGCCAGAGAGGGGGGAAATGCAATGCAAATTGTGTACAACTGAATTCTTCTTTTCCTTCCTTGCAGAGCGTGGAGAAAGTTCTGGTGGAATTCAGTCACCAGGAGTTGTTTGATTTCTATAACAAGGTCCGTATTTTTTAAGTAATTTCTACCGTGTGTGGTTTTGCATCATGCTTCCTCCGTTTTTATGAATCTTTATTTTTAAATGCCCAATTATGGCGCTAAGTTCTTTAAACATCCCTTGTAAACACCTTATGTTTCACAGCAGGAAGCATTGCCGAGATGAAGAGAATCTGACAGCCTAAATCAGAAAGAAAGTGGAAATGGTTTTAATTAAGACAATAGGATTATTACTTTAACATAAAGCATTAAGGAATGAACTATGTAGTACCAAGCCACACTGGCACTTGATCATTTAACATTAAATATTTTAATTTCTGGGCCCAAGGACAAAGGGAGGTGCCAGGCCTGTAAAGATTTATCTCTGAGTGTATGTTAATGTTTCTTTCCAAATACTGACCTTGTAATTCAGGAAGATGCACACACACACCCCGTTCCTTTCCCCCACCTTAAAAACCTTGTGCGGTGACAATTTAAAACAGCTGAGTATATTTAAAACTGTATTTAGGCCTTTTTTAAGTTAATATTTTTTTATTTTTGAGAGAGAATGAATGAATGAATGAATGAATGAACAAGTTGGGGAGAGGCAAAGAGAGAGAGGGAGATACAGAATCTGAAGCAGGCTCCAAGCTCTGAACTGTCAGCACAGAGCCCGACAAGGGGCTTGAACCCACGAACCATGAGATCATGACCTGAGCCAAAGTTGGATGGTTAACCAATTGAGCCAACCAGGCGCCCCAGGCTTTTTTTTTTTTTTTTTAATGTCTGTATATTTTTGAGAGAGAGAGCAAGCACGCACCAGTGGGGGAGAGGCAGAGAGAGAGGGACACAGAGAAGCCCAAGGAGGCTCCAGGTTCCGAGCTGTCAGCACACAGCCCAACATGGGGGTCGAACTCACAGACTGTGAGACCATGACCTACGCCAAGTCAGATGCTTAATTGACTGAGCCATCCTGGCGCCCCCATACCGTATTTAGAAATCCCCCTCTACAAATCCGAAAACTTAGATTGCAGGCATGAATTGTAATATCTTCACATAAGAAGAAAACTTTTCTGCGCACTTCATCTTCCGCT
Source organism: Helogale parvula (assembly GCA_004023845.1). NCBI lineage: Eukaryota > Metazoa > Chordata > Mammalia > Carnivora > Herpestidae > Helogale > Helogale parvula. The sequence goes on from PJEM01001639.1 coordinate 240,537, forward strand.
GAATATGCACGTTGCCACTGACATTCTTTCCCTTCTGTTTGCAAGTTTCTGAACAAACCTTCGTAGCATTTCTCTCCTTTCAGCAACTTGTTCTCTCGTTTTGTCTTTATGGATAGCTGGAGACCATCCAAGCGCAGCTGGACTCGCTGACGTGACGTTCTCCAAGACCGGCTTCCCCAGTGCGCTCCTGCCACCCCGTCGTTCTGCACGGACGACAGACCGCCAGGTCGTGTTTTGTGAAGGGTTCCGCAGCTTTCTTCCTGTAATTACACGGCTTATCACTTCTTAGAGAAATAACCGCTGAGGGAGACCGTTGTTTCCAGAGCTTCTCGTACACATCCCCTTGTTCTCTGAGCCAACGGCAAAGAGTTGTTAACAGTACTTTTGCTTTAAAGGAAACAGCAGTGGGGGCGCTTGGGTGTCTCAATCGGTTAAGCATTCGCCTTAGTCTTAGGTCATAATCTCCCGGTTTGTGAGTTTGAGCACCACGTCGGGCTCTGTGCTGATGGCTCGGGGCCTGGAGACTGCTTTGGATTCTGTGTCTTCCTCTCTCCCCTCCTCGCACTCACGCGCTCGCTCTCGCTCGCTCTCTCACTCTCAAAAATAAATGAAAGCATTTCAAAATTTTTAAGAAAACAAATAAACAGCAGTAAATACTGTACTGTTTTTATTGTCTTGTTTTTGCTTTATTGCCTGACGTGTTTATTTTTTACATATTTGATGACACCTTGATGTAACAAGGAGGGTTCACGGATACTCCATGGATACAAAGTATGTGTACCTTGCAATACCGAACTCCCCTATCTACATTAACAAAAGCAAGAAAGGACCCAAATGCCATCAGATACTTTCTTTCTCCTTGAATGTAACGAATATCTTTTGCTTGGGAAGTAACATAGGAAAGAAATTTAAAGTAGAGCTGGTAGTGGTACATCAGTTAATTCCAGTGTGAGCTTCTCTGTGCATTTTAATTTTTTCTCTGAGTGTAATGATTTAATAATAGTCTAGGTTTTTGCATGCTTTTCATGATACTGCAGATTAATAATGATTCACTTCATAGTATGGAAGACTGATTCAGATCGTAAGTAAAAATAATTGTAATGAGTGTTAAATGGGTATCCTTAAAATTTTGAAACAGGTATCTTTTGTATTTTCTTTCTGTAAATATGTTAGTTTTAGTCACTAAAATGTTTACGTTTTAGAATTAGTTGAAGTCCCCAGTATTCTTTGCTTTGACTATGTATAAATGTGACTGTGGTTGCCGTAAAAGCAATACCAACATGTTGAATTTTTTTATGAATGAAATATCTGGTCTGTATTGTTTCCCAAGAGACAGACAGAGGGAGAAGAAGAGAGGAGAAAATGATAGAGACCTATGTCTAATTTGAGTCAAGCATGACTTTCTATATAATTATTTAGAAGTTTTAAAATTTATTTTGAGAGAGAGCATGAGTGGGGGCGGGGCAGAAAGAGAGGAAGACAAAGAATCCCTAGCAGGCTCCGTGCTGTCAGTGTGGAGTCCGATGTGGAGCTCGAACTCACGAACCATGAGATCATGACTGAGCCGAAGTCAAAAGCCAGACACTTAACCGACTGAGCTACCCAGGCGCCCCCAAGCATGACTTTCTTCATGCGAAGGAATTTGATTTCAGAAATGTCCTGGGGCTCAACAGAGCTATTAGCATTAAATCACATTCCTTAAGTGAGGTATGTGCGTAATACAAGTGTGAAAGGTCTCCCAAGTCAGTGTTCAGTATATGGAATTTATGTCCTTATTTATGTGTGTGCCGTATGTTGTTGCTGAGAAGAATTGGGAATTTGGATCATGTCAGAAAGTAATTTATAGTTGCTGTCCATAGTTGATTAATTTGAGAAGTTTTTTAACTTTACGTTCCATGATAAGCTATCTGGAAGACATGCTTATAATATAATGGCATTTATTTCCATATCTAGCTTATGGTAGCCACCTTTTTTTTTTTATGCTGTGTTCTGCCACTTCCAGAGGGAACTACCTGACTGCTTAAACATTTTGGTAAATATTCTTTCAGACTTCTTATATACAACAAAACATACATCATCTCGAGTTAAATTTGTTAGGCCTTCCTGACAGTGACCATATGGCGAGGTAGAAGTTTTCATTGGTTTAATGGCCAATTTAACTCCCACTGTAGGTATCTAAATTAAATGTGACAGTCCAAAATGAAATTCTCGATTAGTAGCTCATTTTATGCTCCCTAAAAGACCTGCTTTTATACTCTCTAAGAGTATATCTAAACCTGTACAAAAATGTGGTAGGTAGTTTTCTCTCCATGAGTCTAGTGCAAGGAAGCCGGACCACAGGCATTGAAGAAAGGACAAGTAGAAGGCATAATTCCAACTGAGAATATAGTTCTTCCTGAAATACATTTTTTTAAACATTTATTCATTTTTGAGACACAGAGACAGAGTGTGAGTAGGGGAGGGGCAGGAAGAGGGAGACATAGAGTCCAAAGCAGGTTCCAGGCTCCGGGCTCTGAGCTGTCAGCACAGAGCCTGGAGCCTGTCTTCAGATCTTGTGTTTCCCTCTCTCTCTGACCCTCCCCTGCTCATGCTGTCTCTCTCTCAAAAATAAATAAAAACATTAAAAAAAAAATAATTGCAGATCCTTTCATTCCTTAAGGCACCACCATTGTTATGATACGCAGGTCAAAGAAAACATCATTCCCAATCAGTATTAAATACATGCTGCTGCTTCTCAGAAATAAGATGGGTGGAAGGACAAATGGGAGCTGAAAGGCCTTCTCTCAGCATTCTCGGGAGCGCTCGGCATGAGCGCTGAATACAAATAGAATTACTTGCTAGAAAGAAACCAATGTACTATTTTTACACCTGCTGCAAATAATATCTGCAGTGCTCCAGTCATAATTTGTGATTATTTTGAATTAGGAAAAACTGAAAATAATAAAGAAGTAACATAAAATTACTGAATCTTATCATCCGGAATGGCTGTTAAAATGACATTTTGGTAGGTTTTATTGAAGTGGAGTTTTTTCTGCCCATATATATCTTCCTTGTTCTTTTTTCTCTTTTTTTCTTCCTTTCCTAATACATTGGAATAATGCCATAAATACAGTTTCGTACTTTGCTTATGCAACATTCTACACGAGCATTTTTCCTGTCCTTGTTATCTGAAACATAATTTTAATGTATATTAAATAGCCCACCATGTTATTCAATCTGTTGTTGGACATTTAGACCACTTCCAGTTTTTTTTAATGTACTAAAGAACCGTTGGTGCATATCTTTATAGCTGTAACCCCTACACCACATCTGTCATATTGGTTTGGTAGGGGTGGGATTATGTAAAAAGTATATCAATATATTTTCCAGTTTTATTTGATGGTATTTTATTATAAAAATAGTAATTGCCCATAGGAAAAAAAAAAAGTTCCCGTTTTGCCTTCTCACTTCTCACTCCTGGAAGTACCCACCTAACTACGCAGAAACATTTGGTCCATATATTTTCATACAATTTATTTTTGAACTTCACACACACATGTGCGCGCACGCACACACACACCTTTTTGTGTATGTTTTTATTTGCTTATTTTTATTTTAAAGCCTTTTTTTGCATGCTGATAAACTCATTCTGCTAAGGCCCGTGTCTGTTCATGCCGACACCACGCATAAATGAGAGTTCACCTGCTTCAAGCCAGCTCATCGCCCTTTCCCCTCCTGCACTCTTCCTTCTCCACATTCTTCTTACCCTGGGGCCAGGTTTCGGGACGAGTGTGGGGTGAGAGAGGGCCGGACACTGGACCATTGCTGATCACTTGGATATGTCACACCCGACGACTCTACAAGGCTGGGAGAGGAGATCTCCTCTAAAATCCGCAAAGGTAAAGGCGCTAGCACAGTGTAAGTGTCCCGACACTGAAGTCAGACATTGATTTCCTCAACAAACGGTCACTGAGTGCCTGTGATCAGGATCTTTGCGTGATAGCACCATGTTAACGGTGATGAGCAAAATGGACACGCTTCCTGGCTTCTTGAAGTGTAATATGGCAGCCCGTCTTCCAAAGGAAGGAGATGTAATGCATTGTGAACAAGTATGGGCTGAAAAAGAACTGGCTTCTCAAGAGAAAATCCAAGGCCGGGCCATACTTGGATCGGGGCATCAGGGAAAGATTCTCTAAGGAAGGGAGATTTGAAGGGAGTCGTGTGGGGCCAGGCAGGACAAAGCGATAGATGAACAGAGGAACCTGACAGAAGGAAAGAGTGGAAGGCATTCTAGACAGAGAGAGTGGCCCAGGCTGTGTCCCAGAGATTGGAAAGATGCCTAGCACATTCGCAGGAAGCAGAGAAGCTCCGTGTGGCCAGAGGGTTGTGAGCAAGAAGAGAGTAGAATGCGTTACAGTTAGAGGTAGGAAGGTTAGGGAGGTGGTGCTGTCACTTCTGTCGCTAAAATGTCTTGCAGATGTACCTCCAGGATACTGCCTTCCCCAGGCTGCCACCATCTTTGCCCTGGACCTACCTTGCATCCAGTCCACACCCCCACCTTCTTCAGTCCACTCTTCATCCAGAGCTGATATTTCACAAACATCAGTCACATTAATGACACCATCTCCGTGTAGAACCCTTCAAAGGCTTTCCTTTCGAGTTCAGATAAAAGTATGCGTCTGGACTCTGAGGACAGACTAAGTCATACCTCATTCCGCTACTTTTTGTGGTGCTAAATTTACTCAAGCTCCATTTCTTCGTCTTTGTAATGGGAATGATAATAATGTAAATATGACAGGAATGTTGATTAAATGGTAGAATTCATGCTGAACAGCTCGATTCCTGATTTGTGATAATCACATCATAAATGTTAGCTGTCGTTTTCAAAATCATGAAGAAAATGACCACGGTTTCTATTGAAATTGTTCCAGGTGGGTTTAAATTAAAGTCAAAACTGCAGAAACATTGCTATGAAGACCCTTCCCTTTAAATTCACTTGGAGCTCTGGGGGCGCCTGAGTAGCTCAGTTGGTTAAGCGTCAGGTTTCGGCTCAGGTCATGATCTCACAATTTGTGGGTTCGAGCCCTGCATCAGACTGTGCCGTCAGCACAGAGCCTACTTGAGATTCTGTCTCCCTCTCTCTCTGCCCTTCCCCTGCTTGCTCACTAGCTCTCTCTCTCAAAAATAAATAAAGAAACATTAAAAAATTTTTTAAAAATAAGTAAGTGAATTTACTTGGGAGTTCCAGTAACAACTGTATCCAGTGATCACTATATCCAAACAGAATCCCAATCTACCTTACTTTTAAATGTTTTTAAGTTTATTTATCAGAACAAAGCACGAGAGGGAACAAGGGAGAAAGAGAGAGGAAGAAAGAGAACCCTCTACGTAGCCCTTCTGGCTCTGACCAATCTTTTTCTCTCTATTCCACGAATTTCTCTCTCTTAAAGAATGACTTCAACACCTTTCATTATTCCAGGAGTCAGCAGACTATGTTCAGCCCACCACTTGTTTTTATCAAATTTTACTGGAACAAAGCTCTAGTACTGAGGCTCCCAGAGATCCTGTGTTTCGGTGTTCACATTTTGCTATAACCTTCTGTTTTCTAGTGTGGGCACCACCCATTACGTGCTTCTAACCACTCACATGTGGCAAAGGAAATGGCATGTCACTCCTAGGATGGTTACGTATGTAAAATTCTGTCATGCTACCTAGCTCACTGTAGAGATTTTCTCCCTTCTTGGCTTTGAAGAAACAAGCTGCCATGTTGCGAGAGGGGTTGTGGACAGAGCCACATGGCAGGGAACTGTGAATGACTTCTAGGAGCTGACGAGTAGCCACCCAGAAGCTGAGGCCCAAGGCCCTCAGCCCTACAGCAGCAAGGAATTAAATCTGCAGACAACCTGAATGCATTAGGAAGCGAATTCTTCCCCAGTCAAGCCTGCAGATGAGAACACAGTCATAACTGACCCATGGTCGCAGCCTTGTGAGATTCTACATGAAGGACCCTGACTCCTGACCCACGGTAATTGTGAGATAATAAATGTGTGTTGATTTGAACTTCTAATTGTAGGGGCGCCTGGGTGGCTCAGTGGAAGCCTCTGACTTCTGCTCAGGTCGTGATCTCACCGTTTGTGAGTTTGAGCTCCATGTTGGGCTCTGTGCTGACAGTTCAGAGCCTGGAGCCTGTTTCAGATTCTGTCTCCCTTTCTCTCTGTCCCTCCCCCCCCCTCAAAAATAAACATTAAACATTTTTAAAATTAATTTAAAAATAAATATGCTTCTAACTGAATAGTAATTTGTTCTAGTGTAATGGATGAGTAAAACAACATGCCCTTTTGTTTACATGGAGTTGTGTTGTCTGACTGCTTCTCCCCTACAGCAGGAGAGATGAGTAGTCACAAAAGAGAGGACCTACCCAGAAAGCCTAAAACACTTACTACACAGCTCCCTACAGGAAAAGTTTGCAGACTCGTGCCTTCTGCGGTGCTTCCCTGGGCCACCCCTAGAGGGAGATAGCGGTTGGCGTGGACTACGTCAGTCTATAAGGTGGAGTTGGCCTATGGTTTCTAGCACCGCTGTGATTTTCGCCAGCCACGTGGCTTCCAATTGAAAATTCTATCTTCCATCCTCTGCAGCTGCTGTAGCTGTGTGACTGGGTCTCACCGACGAAATGTGAGTGGAAATGACATTCGTCTATAGTTTTCTTTGCCCTTTCTAGGACTAAAAGCATGGATTTGGATCTGGGTCAGCTTTGACTGAGCAGGCCAGGCTAATGCCTTGAGGGGTAGGGAGCAACAAGATGGAAGGAAGCTGGGTCCCTCGGTGTCCTGTCGAGCAGCACTGCTGATACGCCCTTGACAGGCTGCCATCTCTTGACTGTCTCATGAGAAATTAGACATCTTGTTTGAGCCACTGTGGGATCTTTTTCATACAGCAGCTTAGCCTTGAGCCTGACTAATATGGGGATAACCTGATTTTATTTTAATTTTCTTTTATAGTTTATTGTCAAGTTGGTTTCCATATAACACCCAGTGCTCATCTCAACAAGTGCCCTCCTCCATGCCCATCACCCCTTTTCCCGTCTCCCCCTCCCCCATCGACCCTCAGTTTGTTCTCGATATTTAAGAGTCTCTTATGGTTTGCTTCCCTCCTTCTCCTTAATTACTTTTTTCCCTTTCCACTCCCTCATGGTCCTCTGTTAAGTGTCTCCTATTTCAGATACGAGTGCAAACATATGGTATCTGTCTTTCTCTGCCTGACTTATTTCGCTTAGCATGACACCCTCAAGGTCCATCCACTTTCCTACAAATGGCCATATGTCATTCTTTCTCATTGCCATGTAGTACTCCATTGTGTATATATACCACATCTTCTTGGTCCACTCATCAGGTGATGGACATTTAGGCTCTTTCCATGATTTGGCTATTGTTGACAGTGCTGCTATGAACATTGGGGTACATGTGCCCCTATGCATCAGCACTTCTGTATCCCTTGGGTAAATCCCTAGCAGTGCTATTGCTGGGTCATAGGGGAGTTCTATTGTTAATTTTGGGGGGAACCTCCACACTGTCTTCCAGAGCGGCTGCACCAGTTTACATTCCCACCAACAGTGTAGGAGGGTGCCCGTCTCTCCACACCCTCTCCAGCATCTATAGTCTCCTGATTTGTTCATTTTAGCCACTCTGACCGGCATGAGGTGGTATCTCAGTGTGGGCGTAACCTGATTTTAACTATCCAGTTATTTGGAGAGGGTTTTTTTAAGATTTATTTATTTTTGAGAGGGAGAGAATGCAAGCAGGGGAGGGGCAGAGAGAGGAGACAGAGGATCTGAAGGAGGTTTTGCACTGACAGCAGCAAGCCCAATGCGGCAGCTCGAACTCATGAACCATGAAATCATGACCTGAGCCGAAGTCAGATGCTCTACTGACTGAGCCACCCTGGTGCCCTGACAGCATTTATATTTTTAAAGAGACACGAATGTTTTGTGGCATATGGTTGAAAATATACATACACATGTTAAGGAGAAAATGAGAAGCTTTAAAAATCTTTGTGCTGGCCACCTGTGACTTCAGGCTAGACCCTTGAGGCTACTGGGAAAGTATATTCACACACACCCCACCCTGTCCCCCACTGTGGCTCCTTGGGGTAAAAGTTTGAGAAACCTATGGATGTATGCTGTAAATTTCCCCCAAAGCCATCCCATAATCCCTCTTTCCCTGTTGAGGAAGAGGGCCAGGACAATTCTGACTTGTTCAGGCTCATTAGTCAGAGCTGCTCCGGAATTAGAATGTAAGTTTCAGATGACTCCATTTTGCTTCCCTGAAACTTTGATTTTTGTCATCATTATGCAAATAGTTCTACTCAACACACCAGCCTCATTTAATGCTAAAGTTAGGAACACATTAATTTTGAAGGATTTTATAGTAAAGCTTAATGGCATTTATAATTTTAGGGAATCTCAAGGATTTTATCACTGCTCCCTCCTTACCTCCCCGCCGCCAAATACTTTTGAAGTAGTCCTTTTAAGTAGTACTTTTTAATAGTCCTTTGCTTTTCTCTGAGGTGTAAGGTGGTTCTCGCTGACTGAAGGCCTACGATTTAAATCCAAGCGATGGCACTTTTCACAGCCCGCTTTATTTGAAAAAGGCAAGTTTTTATTTCAAAGAGACAGCCTGCAAAGACAGGATGGTTGAAGCAGGTCCATCTAACAATCTGTAAGGAGGACACCTCAGGATTAGTGAAACTGGCAGGAAAAATAATGAATGTATAATCAGGTTCCCTTAGTAAAAAACCAGAGTTCAGTCATTTTTAGCATCTTTTAATGAGAATCTGAGAATCTCATTTTCTAAATGACTTGGGGTTTTCAGAGTATTTTTTTCTTCCGAGGAATGTAGGTAAAGGACAGAACGGGAAAAGAAAGCCATCCATAGTACATTTACCAGTTGCGTTTATTTCTGGAACTGAGTTTTGAAGCACACAATACATCCCACCTGAACTGTTTAAGGAAAAGCCAGTAACCAGGTTTTTCTCATCTGTGACAAATGTAGACTCGCCCTGGGGCACGGAGCTGTGTGGTTTCTCAAGGTCTTTCCCGGTGCCGCCTGCTTCCGACGATGCCAGCTTTCCTTTTCTGCTCCGTCTCCAGCTCCCGATTCCACATTCTTCCTCCAGGTCCACCTCACACTCTGCATCCAGGCTACTTCCGAACAAAGCATGAAGCCGTCCCCAGAACCAAGCTTCTGTATCACTGTCACCTTGGACGCTGCAGCGTCCCTCCCCATCCAGAAGTGGGGCTGTGCTCTGGCAGCGGACCACAGGAGTTTTCCAAGTCATCGGAGAAAGTCGTGATGCGTCTGTCCCACACCATGTGCTCTACTTTGCAGACCCAGCCTCTCACCCTGCTACACGCTGATGTGACTAATCCTGGGAACAGCAGTGTCCTTAAGAAATCATAGTTTTTCTCCCCATGCCTCTCTTATCTTCACAGTATCGTCTGAATTCTTTAAAACAAACAAAACGGGGCACCTGGGTGGCTCAGTCAGTTAAGCATTCGACTTTGTCCTGGGTCATTATCTCTTGGTTTGTAGGTTGGAGCCCTGCATCCGGCTCTGTGCTGACAGCTCAGAGCCTGGAGCCTGCTTTGGATTCAGTGTCTCCTTCTCTCTCTGCCCCTTCCCCTGCTCACACTCTGTCTCTCACTCTCTAAAAAATAAACATTACAGAAAAAAATTAAAACAAAGTCATCATAACTCAGATTTACAAGAGAACTTTCAAACTGATTCAGCAGTACATCAGTAATCTCACCAGGGAACGGCCACATCTGTTCTGGGGAGGATCTCCCAAAAGTCACTGAGCCTTCACTCACTGAGCGGCAGATGTACCTGCACAGCGCCACTGCCCACGAAACTGCTGGAGATGCTGTGACATTTGTGATAGTCATGAAGTTGACCCAGATGTGCTTTTGGTGCCGATGTCCTGAAGACTGGAAAACAATAACGTTCCCACCAAATTCAGAGGTGATTTATGTAGCAGGGTCAACTGAAGTGCTCCGAGAAGACATCAGCAACCCTCTTCCATAGAGATGTATGTAGAGTACGCATAGATTGTGTGAGTTCAACAACCAGATTCTAATTTCCTGTTCAAGAGTGTATCTTGATTAACGACACCCACATACACACGCTGCCTACAACGAGGCTTTCCTCGCTGGTGTGGATTCAATGACAAGGTTTCAGAGGGAGGTCTCCACTTACATGCCAAACATCGTTCCACATCACCACAAATACACAGGCTGAGCAGAAATCCGAAAATGTTCTCCTAGAGGAGGCAGGACGCAAGCAAGCTGTTCAGTAACGTTAAAAAAATATTTTTAATGTTTATTTTTGAGAGAGAGAGACAGAGACCGAGCACAAATGGGGAGGGGCAGAGAGAAGAGGGAGACACAGAATCAGAAGCAGGCTCCCGGCTCCGAGCTGCCAGCACAGAGCCCAATGCGGGGCTTGAACTCACAAACCATTGAGATCATGACCTGAGCCGAAGTCGGATACTTAACCAGCTGAGCCATTCAGGTGCCCCAATAGTATTTCTATTAAAACAAAAAGTTCAAGTATTTATAAGTGCTAATAAGTGTCATTCTACTTTAGCCCTGTTTCTGCCTTACTTCTGCATTCTACACAATTTTATATGTTTGTCTTTATTTTTCTAATTCCAGTATGGTTACCATAGTGCTATATTAGCTTGAAGCGTACAGTATAGTTATTCAGCGCTTCCGTACATCACTTAGCGCTCATCACAGACAGTGTGCCCCTGAGTCCCCACCACCTATTTCCCTGTCCCCCACCCCCCTGCCCCTCTGGCAACCATCAATTTGTCCTGTAGAATTAAGAGTCTGTTTCTTGGTTTGTCTCTCTCTGTCTTTTATTTCCCTTTCCTCATTTATTTTGTTTCTTAAATTCCACTTATGCAAGAAATCATATGGTATTGCTCTTTCTCTGATTCCATTATACTTTCTGGGTTCATCCATATCATGGCAAATGGTAAATAATGCTACAGTAAACATAGGAGTACATGTGTCCCTTTGAATTAGTGTCTTTGTATTTTGGGGGTACATACCTAGTATTCACTTAGTTGTACAATTATTGGGTCACAGGATAGTTCAATGTTTAACTTCTTGAGGAACCTCCGTACTGCTCTCTGCCCATTTGCGCTCCCACCAACAGTGCTGGAAGGTTCCTTTTTCCTCCACATCCTTGCCGATACTTGTTATTTCTTATGGTTTTGATTTTAGCCATTCTGACAGGTAGGAGATGATCTCTCTTTTTAGTTTTGACTTGCATTTCCCTGATGATGAGGGATGTTGAGCATCTTTTCATGTGTCTACGGCCACTTGTATGTCTTCTTTGGAGACATGCCTATTCATGTTTTCTGCCCATTTTTAATTGGATTATTTGTTCTGGGGGGTGTTGTATTCTTTATATATTTTGGCTACTAACCCTTTATCGGATATTCATTTGCAAATATCTTCTTCTGTTTCATAAGTTGCCTTTTAGTTTTATTAGTTGCTTCCTTCATTTGCAGAAGTTTATTTTAACGTAGTCCCAATGGCTATGTTTACTTTACTTTTCTTTCCCTTGCCTTGGGGGACTTATCTAGAAAAATGTTGCTGTCGTTGGTGCCAGAGACCTTACTGCCTGTGCTCTCTTGTAGGATTTTTATGGTTTCAGATCTCATATTTACATCTTTAGTCCATTTTTAGTTTATTGTTGCAAATGGTGTAGAAAAGTGGTCTAGTTTTATTCTTCTGCATGTTGCTGTCCAGTTCTCCCAGCACCATTTGTTGAAGAGATGGTTTTTTCCCCATGGGATATTCTTTCCTGTTTTGTCGAAGATTAACCCATATGATTGTGGGTTTATTTCTGGTCTTTCTATTCTCTTGCATTGATCTATGTGTCTATTTATAGCATTTGGATTGCTACAGCTTTGTAATGTAACTTCAAGTCTAAAATTGTCATGCTTCCAGCTTTGCTTTTCTTTTTCAAGATTGTTGTGACTATTTGGGGTCTTTTGTGGTTCCATACAAAATTTTTTTTAAATTTTTATGTTTATTTATTTTTGAGACAGAGAGAAACACAGCATGAGCAGGGGATGGGCAGAGAGGGAGACAGAATCCAAAGCAGGCACCAGGCTCCGAGCTGTCAGCACAGAGCCCAACACGGGGCTCAAACCCACTGACCATGAGATCATGACCTGAGCTGAAGTCGGAAGCTTAACCGACTGAGCCACCCAGGCACCCCGGTTCCATACAGATTTTAAGATTGCTCTAGCTCTGTGAAAATGCTGTTGGTATTTTAATAGGAACTTCACTAAATCTGTAAATTGCTTTGGGTACTACATGCATTTTCCCAGTATTTGTTCTTCCAATCTGTGAGCATGGAATGTCTTTCCATGTCTTTGTGGCATCTTCAGTGTTTTCATAAATGTGTTATAGTTTTCAGAGTACAGGTCTTTCACCTCCTGGTTAGGTGTATTCCTGGGTATCTTATTATTTTGGGTGTACTTGTAAATGGCATTGTTTTCTGAATTTCTCTTTCTGCTGCTTCACTATTAGTATATAGAAATGGAATAGATTTCTTCACATTGAGTTTGTATCCTGCACGTCTACTGAATTCAGTTGTCAGTTGTAGTACTTTTTTGGTAGAGTCTTTCAGGTTTTCTGTATGTCAGTTAATTACTATATTTAGCTGTGCCATCTCTGGGGGGGCATCTGGTTACAAAAGTGTCTCCTTGGAAAGGTGGAGTTTCAAAAATGTTTTTCTGTGGAATACTATTTCTTGAGAAGTGAGCAATTCTCCTCTAATTAAATAATTACTCCGTATGTCATCAGCTTTCTAAGTCTAAATATCTAGTCTGCATTTGACTAAAGAATCCTATTCTTTATCTCATAAGCTTCTCTGTACAAGGTTTTAAAAAGAACATTTATTGTGCAGAGAATGTGAATGTTTTATAGGGGAAACTATTTCTAGTCTCTACTTAATTTCTTATTTTCTCTCTCTCTCTCACTCTCGCTTTTGCTCTAGCTCTCCAGTGTTTCTTAATGGAGAATTATTTGCCATTCCATTTGATCAATTATAAGATATTGGTTATCATCATACTATACATAGAAAACTCTAAATACTCCACCAAAAAACTCCTAGAAGTATTAAGTGACTTCAGTAAAGTTGCAGAATGTAAAATTAATAGCCAGACATTTCTATACATAATAAAAAGGTAGCAGAAAGTGAAATTAAGAAAACAATTCCATTTATAATTGTACCAAAAATAATAAGATACCTAGGACTAAATTTAACCAGGGAGGCAATAGTATTCCACTCTGAAAATTACAAACCATGGATGACAGAATTGAAGAAGACACAAACGGAAAGATATTGCATGTTTATGGACTGGAAGGATTCGTATTGTTAAAATATCCATACTACTGCCAAGGCAATCTATAGATTTGATGTAATCCCTATCAAAATACTAAGAACATATTTCACAGAACTAGAAAAAAATAATCCTAAAATTTGTATAGAACCCCAGAAGACCCAGAATAGCCAAAGCAATCTTGAGAAAGAAAAACACAACTGAAGGCATCACAATTTGAGATTTGAAGATAGACTACAAAGTTGTAGTAATCAAACCAGTGTGGCACGGGCACAAACATAGACACATAGATCAATGGAACAAAGTAGATCCCAGAAATAAACCCATCCTTGTATGGTCAGTTAATCTATGTCAAGGGAGGCAAGAATATACAGTGGGAAAAACAGTCTCTTCAACCAATAGTGTTGGGCAAACTGGACAGCTCCCTGCAAAAGAATGAAACATTCTTACACCATACACAAAAACCAAAATGGTTTAAGACCTAAATGTGAGACCTGAAACCACAAAATTCCTGGAAGAGAAGACAGGCAGTGATTTCTCTGACATCCGCCATAGCAGTATTTTTCTGGATATGTCTCCTCAAGCCAGGACAACAAAGACAAAAATAAACTATTGACACACATCAAAATAGAAAGCTTTGTATAGTGAAGGAAACCATCAAGAAAACAAAAACGCAACCTACTTATTGGAAGAAGATAGTTGCAAATGATATATCCGATAACGAGTTAATAATTTAGATAACTAAATACCAAAAACACAGTCTGGTTAAAAAATGAGCAGAAGACCTGAATAGACCATTTCCCAAAGAAGACATCCAGATGGCCAACTGACACATGAAAAGATGCTCAACATCACTTATCATCAGGGAAATGCAAATCAAAACGACCATGAAATAATCACCTTACACCTGTCAGAATGGCTAAAATAAAAAAAGACAAGAAGTTAACAAGCGTTGACGAGGATGTGGAGAAAAAAGAACCCTTGTGCGCTGTTGGTGGAAATGTAAATTGATATATCCACTGTGGAAACCAGTACGGAGGTTCCTCAAAAACTTAAAAATAAAAATACTGTATTGTTAGATAATTCCACTGCTGGATAGTGATCCAAAGGAAACAAAACACTAATTCAAAAACATATTTGCACCTCTATTTTTACTGCAGCATTATTTACAACAGCCAAGATAGAGAAGCAACCCAGGTGTCTATCTGTAGATGAATGGGTAAGGAAGGTGTAGAACAGTGGAATATTGCCCAGCATTAAAAAGGATAAACTTGTGCCATTTGTGACGGCATGGCTGGACCTAGGGGGTATCATGCTAATAAGTAAATATGTCAGGCTGAGAAAGACAAATACCAGATGACTTCACTCATATGTGGAGTCCAGAAAAAAAAAAAAAAAAAGAATCCAACCTATAAATACAGAGAACAAACTAATGGTTGCCAGAAGGGAGGAGGGTTGGGGGATGGGCAGAATGAGTGAAGGGGAGAGGGAAATACAGGCTTCCTGTTATGGAATGAATAAGTCATGGTAATAAAAGGCACAGTGTGGGGAACACAGGCAGTGGTGCTGTAAGCCATTGTGAGGTTATAGACGGTGAATACACTTTCGGTGAGCATAGTGTAATGTATAAAGAAGCTGAATCACTGTGTTGTACACCTGGAACTAATATAAAATTGTGTGTGAACTGTACTGAAATCAAGGGGTTTTTTTTCTAAAAATTAAAAAAAATAATGGGGCACCTGGTTGGCTCAGTTGATTAAGCGTCCACCTTTGGCTCAGATCATGATCTCATGGTTCGTGGGTTTGAGCCCCGCGTCAGACTCTGTGCTGACAGCTAGCTCAGAGCCTGGAGCCTGCGTCAGATTCTGTATCTCCCTCTATCTCTGACCCTCCCCTGCTTGCACTGTCTCTCTCTGTCTCTCAAAAATTAAAAAATAAAAAATAAACATAGAAAAAATTAGCTACTGTTGGCCATGTTTCCCAGCGGACGGAGTGCTGTGAAGAGATCACGTGTGTGCATGGTAATGCTCCTACGGTAATTCCCCTCATGGTAATCTTGCACTCCCTGCCTGCAGTCCATGAGCTGGAATTATCAGTGGGCGCAGGAATCACTGAGGGCCTAGCCATCTTTCTCTACCTGAGTAAGATGCGCTTGTTTTAGTTACATGCCATATAGTCAGCAGGAGCTAGTGGAACTGAAACATTCGAGGTGAAGCAGAGGTGCATAGGGAGGTGAAGGTGTCGTTCTTAAGCCTTCGGAGCAAGCCGTGTGCCCTAACCCAGCTTTATCAAGCTCTGAAGGGCTATAATAAAGTCACATTCTTGTTTCCCATTTGCCATCAGTTTTTTCTGTATGCAGCTCTCTTGGGAATGTCAAAAGTTGAGGAGTGATTGACAGGACAAGATTTGGGCACTTAGAGTTCTCCAGTCAAGTGCCATTAATGCAATCACAGTGTTCTCTCTGTCCCTTATAGCTCTTCTTAGCAGATCTTTTCAGTACTAAACATGTTAGAGGGCTAAGGACAAAAATATCAAAGGCATCATTTTCACCTTTCAGTTCTCAAGTAGGCACTGAGTAGGAGAAGAAGGCTTTAAAATCAGTGACTGATTCTCAAGGCAGAAGACCAGCTTGACACTCAACCCTCCATTCTAAATAAACAAAACACCCACTTCTCTGAAAGCAGAGGGGACATGTTGCCGAGACAGTTTCAAAGGCTCACTGGTTACCCACCTGCCACAGCAGCGCAGGGAGACCAGTTCCCTGCAGGGTGGAAATGGACCTCGCCCTCACCTTCCTCTACACTTCTGAGAACTTGAACTTCAACCTCTCCCTCCACTTCCCTAGGAAGCCAAGGAGGATTGTACCTCTGGTCGCCTGACGTGACTCTGTCTTTTGACCATTTGCTGAATTTGTGGAAGGAAAAGAATTGAAAACAGTGCTCCCTCTCTTTCCAGATTACGTGTTGACAATGTAGCACAGTCAAGTAGGAAATGGAGAAAAAGCGGATGAGATACTAAGTGACTGATCAAGTTACCTTTGTGTGGTACAGATGACCACGCCACCTCAGGGCTACCTTTTTGCCTCCTTTTCTAAATGTGTTCCCTTATCTGCAAGAGGGTCTGATTCCCATCATACGGAACCCACAGGATTTGCTTCAGTCAGGGGAATGAATGAATGAAAGACGGCTTCCATATGTCAGTTTCACTCTGCAGCATTCAGCCCACCCTTGTGTGTATCCAAAGCAGAGCAAACTGATTCTACAATGCCAAGTTGTTTCTGCCTCAGACAATTAACCAGTACCATGCTGAAATCTGTCTAAGTGCTTACGGGTTGAACTTCATCCACAAAATGTGTCTTAGGCAGGGTAAAAAAAACAAAAAAACAAATTCTAATTGTTACTGATGTTTAGCTTTAAAGAGCATGCAATGCTTCAGTTCCCTGCAGGAGTCTCTGAAATATCCTAGGATATGTTTGAGTCTAATTAAACTTGCTCCCCTCTTTCTACTTCTGCGTCAGGACTGCCAGTGTGGGGGAGGAGAGCCAGATGGCAGATTTCTCTCCTAGACCAGTCGGCATGTCCATCGTTTTTGCCCCCTCCAGCCACAGCTTGCTCCCAGCTTGCTCCCTACCTGAATCAGCAGCAGTGCCGGGGCAAGAAGGGTGGAGGTTGCAGGAACTTACCCTCCGAGAGCAGTATCTGCAACGACCAGACAGAACCCTGGTGTATTGTACTGTGAGCTTTCTGTTGCAAAAATCCAATAACTAAGTGAATATATCACAGTTGGTTTGCATATATACCCATATTTCTTCATTGATTTTAAAAATGGGCTGCGACACCAGGGTGGTTCAGTCAATTGAGCGCCCACCTTAGCTCAGGTTGTAATCTCACAGTTTGTGGGTTCGAGCCCGGCATCAGGCTCACTGCTCTCAGCCTGTATGCATGGAGCCTGCTTCAGATCCCCTGTATCCCTCTTTCTGCCCTTCCTCCCCTTGTGCTCTCCCCCACAAAAAAATAAGTAAAGAAATAAATAAAGAAAGAATTAACATTTTTTAAAAAAGGGAGGCGGGTGGTGCGGCTGGTTTGCTCATTCAGCTAGGGATCCAACTCTTGATCTCAACTCGGCTCATGATCTCACAGTTCATGAGTTCGAGTCCCCCATTGGGCTCTGCGATGATGGCATGGAGCCTGCTTGGAATTCTGTCTCCTTCCCTGCCCTTCCCCTGCTTGTGCTCTCTCTCTCAAAATAAATACATTTTTTTAAAAAAGGAAGGGAAAGAGTAATAAGAGAAAGGAATGGACAAAGATTTTTGTCTGTTTTTTAAAGGCATATATTTAAGGAACAATTGATTGATTTTGATAGCCTGTGATTATCACACTCAAATCGGATGCTGTGTAAGACCTTAGCTGGGCAACTGTGTTTGCTTATTCATTCACTCATTTATACATTATTCACCCACTCTGTAATAGGTCAGCAAGAGAGTTCTTACTGGAACTCCTGTTTTCCTTGAGTATCAGGATCTACAATAAAGGCATCGCCCCAGGTTCCCAGGAAGAGGCTGGCCAGGAGGCAAAGAGGCTGTCCCCAGTGATGCCTCCAGCAGCTTTCTGGTGGTAGGAAGAAAGGTGGGGAAACGTCAGAGATCCACTTGCAAGGAGCTGACCCATTCATGGACCAGACAGCATGACCTGCAGCTTCTGCTCCTCAGTTAATGAGACCCTGGGGTGCCTGGGTGGCTCAGTCTGTTAAGCATCTAACTCTTGGTTTTGGCTCAGGTCATGATCGCTGAGTTCATGGGTTTGAGCCCTGCATCAGGCTCCATACTGACAATGTGGAGCCTGCTTGGGATAATCTCTCTCTCTCTCCAGCCCCCTCCTCTGCTTGCTCTCTACCTCTCTCTCACAAGAATAAATAAACATTAAAGAAAAAAGAAAATCTTAAAAAAAAATCAGATTCTCAACAAATAAGTAAAACATGGAGTACTGGTAACAAAGACTAATTAACCGCCTGCTTTGTGCCCAGAGCGCTAGCTGCCAGCAATTCAGATACGTAAGACAGGGTCTCAGAATGTCACCGCCAAGGCCTTAACACCAAGGGACACGTCACCCAGCTTATTGGGGCAGCAAATGCAACACTGGATCCAGCTAACATGGCGGTGACCCGCCGGAAATGTGTTCCACTCTGCGCTCTCCAGAGTGCTTTCACACTGCTCACTGGATCCTCACAGTGTCCTTGCTTAGTAAATGAAACAGGTATTGTCTCCGTGGCACAGATGAGTAATGCCGAGACACACATGTGTCAGGTGCACTCAGAATGTCTGAGCCCCCAGCGTAGGGCCCTTTTGATATCACGTTCTGCCTCTCAGCTCTGAATGCCCCCTTCAGTACCTGCTCTGAAAGTGATGGCTGGAATCCCTGTAGGCTCTCCTCCTTCAGGGATCACGGGTTAAGCTTTCTCAGTGGAGGGCGCTGGAGGAGCAGAACAGGTGGGGGAGGCTTCTTTGGGGTCTGCGAGCTGCCCCATCAGTCATGCATGTGAACCTGAGGACATCACCCAGGGTACTCAGTCCTCAGGTGGCCCTGCAGTACTGCCGTCACCTGGAGAACACTTTCCCATGACCCCCTCCACACAGGGACTGCATGCTCTAGGCCTTCTGCCCAGACCGTGACCTTTAACCTCTCCACATGCCCGCTCACCTGAGCCCTGGCTCCCTCTGCTCATACACCCCTCCCCCCTCAGGTCTGCCCTCCTGACCTGGACGCCAGGTGTGCCGTGCCTCCTACAAACATATCTGGTCACTGGCTGTGGCTTGCCTCCCTCCCAGGAACTGTGGACCAGCTCTGGCGCAGCCCATCCAACACACTTCTCTTCCATCCAACAGACTTCATCTCTGCCTTCTCCAACCAGGTATGAACCTTTGGGGACTCTCCCTCAGCCCTATGGCACCCTATAAAGTTATCTTTTATAGTTAATGTTTGTCATTACTTAATAATTCTTTATGTTAAGCTTCCCTTATTTAAATAATTGTATAGTCTCTGTCTCCTGATTGGACCCTGACTGATGTACTGACTGTTGGTGTAGAGCACAGACAAGGAAAAGGACGTAGAGTTTCTTATGGGCAGAGATCTTTTCATGTGTCTTTGACCAGTGCCAGCATCTGCCCACTTCGATGCCTGATGCGCAGGAGGCCTGAATAAGGACTGAGGAACTAAGCACAATTTAAATGAATTTTTACACATTCCTGTTTGATTGGAAGCAGTAGCAGCCCACAGAGAGGGCTGTTGTGCAGGAAGGAGTCAGGAGTTTGTTTATGCGTGTGATCTTTCATTCATTTGTTCAGTAAAGTTGATCATTTGTTTAGGTGATCTGTCCACTGATGTAAGTGGAGTGTTAATGTCCCCTACTATTACTGTATTATCATCGAGTTCCTTTATGTTTGTTATTGTTTTGTATATGTCGGTGCTATCTTGTTGGTGCCTAAATATTTACAATTGTTAGATCTTCTTGTGCCAGTGAGGTCGATTACATGCCAGGTGGGAGCAGCAGCATTGGCCTTCCACTGGGAGGCCAAGTGAATGGCTATTACTAGAAGACAAGCTGAAGGAACATTCTGGAAACAACATAGAAAGATTCTGAAGGAACTAGGGATATAACAAGTGTGGTCTAACCACTTGTGAGGTTCAGAGAAAATAAGTGACTTTAAGGTCATTTGGTCTCTTGTGGGCAGCACCATGAATAGAAAGCTAGTCTAATGGGGCACCTGGGTGGCTCAGTTGGTTGAGCGTCTGACTTCAGCTCAGGTCATGATCTCAGGGCTGGTGGGTTCGAGCCCCGCATTGGTCTCTGTGCTGACAGCTCAGAGCCTGGAGCCTGCTTCAAATTCTGTGTCTCCCTCTCTCTCTGCCCCTCCCCTCTTCACAGTCTTTCTCTGTCTCTGAAAAATGAGTCAACCTTAAAAAAAAAATTTTTTTAAATGCATGTTGAATTTTGGGTTTGTCACTCACCAGGGTAACTAGGCACCTGTTAACTCCCAGCACCCCAGGCCCATGGGGCAGAGCACAACACTCCCTGCCCCACCCTCCTCAAAGCGTCACTGGTGATCTTACACCCTCACAGAGAACCTCTCCGTCACTGCTCTCTCTTATCTGTGGCTTCCCTGTGCTAATGATTTTCCTTTATCATGTGGGTTTATGTAGCAGGACCCTGTGCTCTTTCCGATCAGATGTTTTCCAGGGAGCCAAGGCCCATCTTATTAATGGATAAGCGCCAACAGAACCTCTCCCCACACTTCTCTGAAGCTTTCCCAAAAGCACGACTTCCAGCCTGAATCCTACAATAATCGTACGGACGTATGTGACACACTGTGTGTCGTTAATTCCTCATCGACAGATGGGTCACACGTGAGCCACGGGGGCGTGTGCATGTAGCAGGAGCTGTGGGCGCTAAGTCAAGCCGTGTTAGAGTCTTCGTTGGCTGTCATAGGGAAGAAGCCCAGGCTGATGAATTGACTCAGGATGTGCATACACTTCTGTGGCGGGAAGCAGAGAGGCCCGCCTATGAGCAGCCGAGGAGAGGCCAGATGCCCCCCCACCACCCGGGGCTCCGGTGAAATGAGAGTTGCGCTTTGCAGGCGGGCCCTGACTGGAGATGCATCTTATTTGCACGGGACGTGAAACCTCCCTCACTGGGGAATCTGCCACAGGGAGGGCGGCCCTGTTTACCTGCCCAGAGAAGTCAGTGAAGAAGGGTGCTGCCAGAATCTGCAGATGCCTAGGCTGTGCACGCCCTAGCCAGGGCTGGCTTTAAGAGCCCGTCCTGAGGCGCTTCCTGGCCTCATGGTTGTCTCTGAAGCCACTGCTTTGCTCCTTCCCCGCCTCCACCTCTCTCAGTCTTTGCACTTGCACAGTTCTGGAGATCTAAGGTTCCCTCTGGAAATAGGCTTCTTTTACCCCGGGTCTTACTGTCCATCCAAGAGGCACCGGCTAGGCTCCGGGAGTGGAACCTGCTGGTTAGCTACGACCTCGTCACCCTCTCCTCATCCCTGGGCAGAGTGCTGTAAACAGGGACAGTCAGAATAGTGGGCTGCTGGAGCTGGGATGCCATTCTGTTTGAAGGAGAGCAGCGCCAGGGCTCTAGGCCGGCAGCTGGATACCACCCACGCCTTGGCATACCTTGTTGCATTGCCATGTGTCACCCAGATGCACGAGACCCCACTGTCTGTCTGCAAACTAAATAGTTAAAACAACAAACAAACATCGGGGTGCCTGGGTGGCTCAGTCGGTGAAACATCCAACTTGATCTTAGCTCAGGTTACGATCTGACCGTTCGTGAGTTCGAGCCCCGTGTCGGGCTCTGTGCTGACCATGCAGAGCCTGCTGGGGTTCTCTCTCTCCCTCTCTCTGTCCCTCCACCACTTTCTCTGTCCTTCTCTCGCCTAAAATAAATAAACTTCAAAAAATAAATAAGACAAACACCAAAACCTAGAATTTATTTTTTATTTTTACTTAAATATGTTGAGATTCAATTTACATAAAATAAAGATGCCCATTTTTATTCATACATTTCATAAGTTTTGACACACCTATACAGGAAATCACATAATCACCTTTACAGTTAAGATACAGAACATTTTCACCTCCTATGAGATCCCCTGTGCTCCTTTGCACTTGGTCTCTTCCAGCCGTGGCTCCAGGCAACCACGGATTTATTTCCTGTCTTTGTACGCTGGTTTTGCCTATCCTAAAATCTCATGTTGATGGGAAGTATATATATATATCGCTTCTTTTGTTCGGTATATTTTTAAGATGTACTTGTATGCAAAGTTTGTTCCTTTTTAGAGCTGAGGAATATGCCATCGTAGGCTTATGCCACAAAATCTTTATCTGATTATTAGTAGATAGGTCCTTGATTATTTCCAGTTTGGGGTCTATTATGAGTCAAGCCACTGTGGACATTTGTGTCTGTCTTTCATTTTGATTTTTCTTGTGGAAATGCCTGGGAACTAATGAGTTGTATGGAAAATACTTAACTTCTGAGAAATTGCCAAACTGTTTTCCAAGTAGTTGTGGCACGTTACCTTCCCACCATCTGTGAAGGCTCCAACTGATTCACATCGTCACCAACACTCGGTATTGTGAGTCGTTCTAATTTTAGCTTCTCTAGATGTGTAGTGGTTTTAATTTGCATTTCCATGATGACTCATGCTATTGAGCAATTTCTCTTGTGCTTCTTGGTCATTCAAAGGACAAGAGAATTGTCCTGTCACATCTATTGCTTGTCTGTTTTTTTTTTTTTATCATGCTGATTGTCTTCTTAATGTTGATTTATAGCAGTTCTTTATATTTTCTGGAAATAACTCCACTATCAGTTATATTTACTGCATATATTTTCTCCTCAGTGGCTTGCCTTCTAAAAGCAGAGTGTTTAATTTTGAAAAAGTCTACTCTTAGCAACTCTTTTCTGTTGTGGTTTGTGCTTTCTGTGTCCTAAGAAACCTTTGCCTTCTTCCAGTTCACACATATTTTTTTCCCTGTATTTGCTTTTAAACATAAAAGCTAAAACTATAATTCATTTTAAAGTAATGTATGGGGCACCTGGGTTGCTCAGTCAATTAGGTGTCTGACTTTGGCTCAGGTCATGATCTCACAGTTTGTGAGTTCGAGCCCCACATCAGGCTCTGTGCTGACAGCTCAGAGCAGGACGCTGCTTCAGATTCTGTCTCTCTCTCTCTCTCTCTCTCTCTCTCTCTCTGCCCCTCCCCACTCGCACTCCATCTACTGTTTAAAAACAGTAAAGTTATTTTGATAAATGGTGTGAGGTAAAGGCCAAGGTCCATTTTGTTTTCTAAATAGATAACCAGCTTGCCAACATTGTCATTGAAAAGAGCATTTTTTCCCCTATTGAATAATCATGGCACGTTTGTCAATATCGTTTGATTATGAAGATCTATTTTGGAATCTTTACATGGTCCCGTATCCTTATACCAAACCCACACTACTTAATAACTGTAGCTATATAGTAACTCATGAAATATACTTCATTATCATTTTTCAAGATTGGTTAGTATATTCTAGATCCTTTGTATTATATTTTTAAATTTTACAATTAACTTCTCAATTGCTAAAAGAAAACAAAAAGCCTGTGGGATTTTTAAAAAAATTTTAATGTTTATTTTTGAGAGAGAGAGAGAAGAGAACGAGATGTGAGCAGAGGAGGGGCACAGAGAGAGGGAGACACAGAATCTAAAGCTGGCTCCAGGCCAACCTGTGGCTCAAACTCACAAACTGTGAGATCATGACCTGAGCTGAAGTCGGATGCTTACCCAAGTGAGCCCTCCAGGTGTCCGTATGGGATTTTGATTGAGACTGCATCTATATATCAATCTGGAAAGAATTCACATCTGTTTATCTCATAGGGTTTCAATTTTTAATGCTATGTTAAATGGTATTTTTTATATTTCACCTTCTAATTATTCACGGCTAATATCTAAAAATACAACTGACATTGTATTTTAACCTTGTTTCCTGTGAACTTGATAAACTCATCTCTTGTTCTGGTACCCTTTTGGTCGTCCCTCTGGATTTTCTTCCCATGTGATCATGCATTCTGAGAAAATTGATGATTTTACTTTTTCCTTTCTTATATCTATGCAGTTTTTTTCTTATTGCACTAGCAGTGACCCTCAGGATAATATTAAATAGATGTGATGAGAACAAATAACATTGCTGTGTTCCGTATCTTAGAAGGAAAGCAAGTCTGTTTTTGTTTTTGGAATCCACGTAGTTACATGCCGTGATTGTATTAGTTTCACGTGTACAGTACAGTGACTCAGCACTTACATACGTCCCCCGGTGCTCATCCGGACAAGTGTGCCCCCAATCCCCATCACCTATTTCCCCCATCCCCCTGCCCACCGCCCCTCTGGTGACCATCAGTTGGAAAGCAAGTCTTTATATTTTTTTTTCATTCACAAGTAGGTCTTATTTCATATGGTATTTTTGTTCATTTCAAGTTTTTATTTAAATTCTAGTTAGTTAACCTATATGCAGTGTTGGCTTCAGGAGTAGAATTCGGCGATTCATCACGTACAACACCCAGTGCTCATCACAAGTGCCCTCCGTAATCCCCATCACAAGTCTTTGAAGTTTTTGGTCTATGTCATACGTGAGATTGAGGAAGTTCTTAGATTGCTGAGACTTTTTATCATGATGGAGTGTTGAATTTTGACAAGAGGAACATGTTTTATTTTTCCCTTATTCTATGGATGACATGGGCTGATTTCTGAATGTTCAACCACACTTGTATTCCTGGGCCTCAATCCAAATTTATCACTATATCTTGTGTTGGATTTTTTTTTTTTAATGTTGTTAGACTTGACCATAAAGCCATGTGAGTTTCATTTGTGGCAAATGATTTAATGACACATTTAGTGTCTTTATGTTTTTGAATTGTCTTTGGGTCAACTTTGATCATTTCTTTCTTTAAAGGAGTTGTCCACTTCCTACAAACTGTCAAGTTGATGGCCATAATGTTATTCGTAAGAATTCACTGACAGCTGTTTAATATCTATAGGGTCTGTAGTGATATTCATCTTTTATTTCTAGTATTGACAATGTCTTCTTTTTTTCTTGATATTCAGATGAAAACTTATCAATGTTATAGATCTTTTTAAAAACCCAGCTTTTAGATTAATATATTTTCTCTATTATTTTTCTGTTTTCAATCTCATTGATTTCTACACTAATCTTTAATAGTGTTTTATTAGTATTTTTATTTCCTCTACCACTTCAGATTTAATTTATTTATCTTTGTCTTGCTCCTGAAGATAAAAGCTTAGGTTAACCCTTGTAGATGATCCTTTATAACACATAAACATATAATACACACTTCTCTGTAACCACTGCATTAACTGCATCTCACAAATTTGACACATTTTGTTTTGATTTTCATTCAATTGAAATTTTTCACATTTTCCTTAGGTCAGAATTTTTCCTTTTTGACCTCTGGATTATTCAGGAGTATATTTTTTAATTTTTCATACATTTGGGGGTTTTCCAAAAAATTTTTTATTATCAGTTTCTAGCCGAATTCTGGTATGGGCCACAAATACACTTTGGATGATTTCTGTTCTTTTGTAAGTATTTAAAAGTTTGATAGGCCACAGAATTTGTGGCCGATCTCCAAGAGCGGCTATCTTGGAGAATATCTGCATTTGAGAAGAATGTGCATTTTGACATCATTGGATGGAATGTTCTGTAAGTGTCAAGTAAGTCAAGTTGCTTCATACTGTTATTGCCTACTTTTTCTCTCAGTCATCAAGAGAGGAATGCTAAGTCTCCACCTACAGTTGCGGGTTTGCATATTTCCTCCTTCAGGTCTCCCAGTTTTTGCCTTACTTGTTTTTGAAAACTCAGAGGCTCAGCACATACACATTTAGCATTGTTGTGTCATCTTGAGGAATTGGCCCCTTTATCATTATGTAAAGCTCTTCTGTATCTCTGATTATATTCCTTGTTCCAACGTCTGCTTCTTCTGAAACTGAAATAGCTAATCCAGTCATTTTGTCATATAATGTATATCATGTCTTTCTCCATTTTTTTATTTTTAACTTATCTCTGTCCTTATATTTAAAGTGGGTTTCTTGTTAAGGGCGTAAATTTGGATATGCTTTCCACATATGTATCTCCACATCTGACAACCCCTGTCCTTTTGCCCGTGTTTTTAGAGGACTCACATTTATTGTGATCACTGATGTTGCTGGATTGGAATAATTTGTTCTTTGTTTCTTTTTTCTTCTTTTTCTGCCTTCTCTGTATTTGACTATGCATTTTTTTATTATTCTATTTTATCTGCTCTCTTAACTTATTTATATAGAAGTTTAGTGGTTTTCCTTGAGTTTACAATATACATTAAAATTTTAAAAATATTTTTATGTTATTTATTTATTTTTGAGAGACAGAGAGAGACAGCGTGAGCAGGGGAGGGTCAGAGAGAGCTTGAACTTGATAAACTCATCTCTTGATTCTGGTACCCTTCAGGTCAGGTCATGATCTTGCAGTCCATGAGTTCGAGCCCTGTGTCAGGCTCTGTGCTGACAGCTTAGAGCCTGGAGCCTGCTTTGGATTCTGTGTCTCCCTCTCTCTGCCCCTCCCCTGCTTGTACTCTCTCTCTGAAAAATAAAGATTAAAAAATATATATTGACTGTAATATTTATACTTGTTCTCTTATTGATACTGTCTTTTTTTTTTTTTTACTGCCTTCAAGATTTTCTCTTTGGTTCTTGGCAGTTTGACTATGATTGCTTAGGTTTTGGGGTTGTTTTTGCTTTAATGCTTCTTGGTGTTCTCTGAGCTTCTTGAATCTGGGTTTGGTGTCCGTCATTAATTTTGGAAATCTTTCAGCTATTGTTTCTTCAAGTAATTACTTCAGTCCATTCTCTACGTTCCTAGTGATTCTAACTTTGCACATGTTAGGTTTGCACATTTAATAGTGTTTCATAGCTCTTTGATGTCTTTTCTAATTCTTTTTCTTTCTAGTTTCTTTTCTTTTTGCTTTGAATTTGTATAAATTCTACTGACTCTTCTTCAAGTTCACTGATTTTTTTTCCCTCCATCCTCTGTGTTATATGTACTGATGCGCCTATTGGAGGCATTCTTTATCTCTTTGTTTTTTATTTCCTACATTTCCATTTATTCTTTCCTATAGTTTCCATTTCTCTGTTGGAATAACCTATCTGACCTTGTATACTGCCTACCTTCTCCATTATTGCATTCAATATTGTTAATCATAACTGTTTTAAATTTCCCACGATAGTTCCAACATCTGTGTCATACTTGAGTCTCACTCTGATCATTATTTTACCTCTTTGTACAACGTGAAGAGGCATCACATGATGAGTGAGATATTGCTGAACTTTTTATTTGCCTCAGGTTTCAGTAGAGGTTAGAATGACACTATCACTGATCTTATCGTTATTTAAATTTTTGATATCTTATTCATTGTGAAACTATTGTATTACTTTTGAATGTTTGAATATCGCATTCAATATTCTATATCTTGATTGCAGCATCCTCTTAAACTTTGTGCCTGAGGTCAGTGCCTCACTTGGCTTACCCTAGTCCAGGACTTCTGATTTCTATACCTCGAAGCTAAAAACATTGAAATTTTAATAAACTACATTGAAATAGGTAAGCCTAATATCAAGGCAGAGGGATTTTAGGATGAAAAGCCTTCTGGAAGTTTCTACGTTAGACAAAAAGCGGTAAAGCACACGCTTCACCTGAGCTCTTCGCCTGGGGACCTGTGTCGCACTGACTTCTGACCGATGGGGTTTCGGTAGTGGTAGTCATGGCCTCCCAGGGGTTTGTTGCGGACGTAAGGGGCTCCCAGAGCCTCCGACGGAAGCCTGACATAGAGGCAGCATAATGTTTTTAAAGATTATTAGCTCTCATCTGAATGTGGCCAAAGGGATTCTAGGGCTTGTTCTCCATAAGAAAAAGCACCCAGGGCTGACCGGGTCCTGCTGTTGAGGGGGACCAGCGCATAAAAGAGCCACCACCTTGTGGTTAGAAGTGGCTTGGCTGTCTGGGGCTTGAAAAGGTACCACTTTAAGAGAAAGCGTTTGTCCTAGCACCTTCCCAGCCCGCTCCAGTGAGGGAAGCCAGGAGAAGGAAATGGGACTGAAGGTAGCGCTTGGGTGCCTCCTCCCTGTGACCTTCCTGAGGTCAGCAGGCCCGACCTGCATTGCAGGAACCACCCTGAGGGGTGGGAAGGCCCTTGTGACTGTCTTCGCCCAACAACAAGAGGTCACAGTTTCAACAGGAATGTGTGCAGCCTCTTGCATGGCTGTTTAGCTTTAGCTGTGACTCTCAGTGATCTCCCCACCTGTCCCCCCCATCGCACCCCGCCACACACTGTAATTCTTTGTGTGAGAAAAGGCTCAAAGAAAAAAATAATAAACATTATTTTTCTGTGTTAGTGCTGGTGACATAATTGAAAACTGAGCCACCTCCTTAGAGACCCAGGGAGCGCATCCCAGGACAAAAAGGCTAAAAGTCTGCATATACCTGGATCAAGGTTTCCTTGTTGCGGCTCTAGGTACTGTTCTGATCACATGACTCTCCCCACCCTCTCGCCTCTCATGGTCGAATAACAGGACGCTTTAGGTCCAAAACACAAGGCTGCATGACTAGAGGATTTAACAAGTATATTAAGATCTCCTTTCTACTTAAATGTCATTCTCCATCATTAAAAGCTTTAAGTTACTCGGACAAGCTTTCTAAAGCCTGATGAACCTTTCCTGGGCTTCAGAACTGGTGCCTGGCCCCAGGGGGATGGTGAGGCCTGGGGTGGACAAAGAGGCACAAAGCTTAGACTTTTCCTAGCAATTAGGTAAGCTGTTATAAAGCATTTTCTAGACACTTCTAACAAGAATCAGGATGTTTTCAGAAATTGGTAGTTTTGGGGTGTCTGCGTGGCTCCGTCAGTTAAGCATCCAACTCTCGATTTCAGCTCAGGTCATGATCTCATGGTTCGTGAGACTGAGCTCTGCCCTGGCGGCACAGAGCCTACTTGGGACTCTCTCTTTCCCTCTCTCCTCTCTGTCCCTCCACCAGTCTCTCTCTCCCTCTCTCCCTCTCTCCCTCTTTCTCTCTCTTGTTCTCTCAAATTAATAAATAAACTTTTAAAATATGTAAAGAAATAGTGTTCACTGGGAAGAGGATGCTAGAGCAAAATTCAGTATAGCCCCTGGGAAATGTTATGAACTCTTTTTACCACATGTCACTGTTTGCATACGTTACTGAGTGCCTCCTAAACTTTTTCTCACATGATCTTATGCACAGAAAATACTTGCTCAGCACATTGGAGTAAATCATGGAGGACTTTCGAACTCTTAACTAGACTGCTTGCAGCCTGAAAAACTGAAAAGGTGTTTGTGTCAATGGGAAGGAGCTAGATCCATGAAAATATCGGGAGTTTCCACCTCAGTGAAACGCACAGGCATCTGGCTAGTGGTGAGGTCCCTGCCACACAAGCTGAGGAACCTTAGGTCCTCCTCCATTCAAGACGAGACGGCATGCTTGTTGGGTGTTTGGGTTCTGCAGGCAGAGGATTTCTCACTGGGGTGGCAACGTTGCCCACTTAGCAATAACCTGAATAAGATCTTTAGATGATCTAGATAGTGAACATATTTTGCTACCCTACCAAGTAATCCAAAATAAAATTCCATTTTATGAAAGACAGAAAGTGTTTGCTAAAATTAGAAGTTTCTAAACTTTCATATTTCAAAAACCTAAATAAATCAGTCTGTATCCTCCTCTTTGTCTGTCTCTCTCTCTTTCTCCCCTGAGCACATACTTATTCTGCTTAATGAATAATGTAGTCTTCATTTGCCATCTGATTTTTATTTGTTTATTATTTTCTTAGTGTTTTCTTTATTTTTGAGAGAGAGAGTGGGCACGCAAAAGAGGCAGAGAGAGGGGAGTATAAAAGATCTAAAGAGGGATTTGAACTCACAAACTATGAGATCATGACCTGAGCCAATGCTGAACACTCAACCCTCCAAGCCACTCCAGGCTCCCCAACCATGTGATTTTTTAAAAGCTGCAAGGTTTGAGTGGGTCCTAAGGAAAGAAAGGGCACCCCAGTGGGTCTAGACGTCAGTGCTTGTGACCCTGCAGATTCCAAAAGAGGTTTTGATATCTGTAGCAACTTGGCGTATTTTAAAGTCAGTGGTGAGGCCTGTAAGATTTTGGAGCAAAAATCCCTCAACAGGTAACTTCTGTCCTTTTAGACATTGCTCTGGGCTCTGGTGAACTTTGGACACGGGGCACTAAGCGACTGTGTGATCCAGACCACTCCCCGCATAAATGCTATCTGCTCTCCCTATCTGTGATGATGGGCCAACTGAGACGCATCCCATGATGGGCTAGAAGTGATGTGTATGAGACCAGGGCCCGCCTCATCCATCAGGACTCATGGGAAGTTTCCCGTGACCAGCTACCTGAGGGGAAGGATTTTAAATTCAGGCCTAATAACAGAGGGTTTTGCATGAAGTGTTGGCAGCTGTCAATACCGGAAAGATCTGCTGCAGTATAATGGTCCTGCTCAGGGTGCCTTGAAAGGCGGAAAGGCAGGAAAATCTTCCCAGGACGCAGAACTTCTTGATCAGTACATCTTATTGTCCCATTTGTTGGAAACTGGATGTGCTCTGGGCCCAGGAACAGCCAGTGCTGATCCCAGCAGGAATCTGCACCAGGCTCAAAATCGGCTGCCGTTCCTATGTTATATGTGTGAAGTATATGAAGGTTCCGGTCACTGCATAGCCACCGTCCATCTACATCTGTAAGCCTGAGGGACCCCCAGACAGGGCTTCGAGGTTTTACCCATTACAGGTGACAGGCAGCAGGAAAGAATATGTCCTTGGAGAATCGGGGTGAAGTCGCTGAATTTTTCTCCAAGAGTCTTTGATACATTTCGGTTCAACTCAGCAAGCATTTATTAAAGCAAGCGCTTAACCTGGTTCGGACGCTGTGCTTACTCCTGGAGATCTGGCAGGACCCAAAGCATGATGCACGTCCCAGACCTGGTGGATACCTCCCTCCCACGGTCTGGGAACTGAAATGCAAATATTTTTTTCGAGGAGCCCAGGCCAGGTCTCTGCTGCACATTTATATGCCGCCGGGTAAGAGATTGGCTTGTTCGTTACAGAGAACCAGATGGTGGTGAAACACAGGAGGGGTTGAGAAATGATGAAGTCATGACTAAAACTATATTCTTGAGCCCTCTCTCCACACGTAGTGGCAGCTGAAGCCATAAAACAGTCCCAGTGGACTCCTGGTAATGATCACGTCCTGTGATAATTTCAAAAGCCCCCCTCGCGTGATTCTGAGCCCATTCTGACCTCAAGAGGTGAAACATAGAGGGTCATACTAATTAATAATTAAGCTACACACTGTTAGGCCTGTGGTGGGTGGTGGCTTCCTTCTGCATCTGGTTCTCTAAGTTTTAGCTATGGGCTCCTTCCAGCTTTCTTAGTGTGCATGAGGCATTAATCAGTCATAGACTTGGGCTAAGTTAACGTACAGAATTAAGATGTGATTCTCGAGGCGCCTGGGCGGCTCAGTCAGTTAAGTGTCCAGCTTCAGCTCAGGTCATGATCTCATGGTTCGTGGGTTTGAGCCCCGTGTCAGGCTCAGTGCTGACAGCTCAGAGCCTGGAGCCTGCTTCAGATTCTTTATCTCCCTCTCTGACCCTTCCCTGCTCGCACTGTCTCTCTCTGTCTCTCAAAAATAAATAAAAAACATATAAAAAAATTTTAAGATGTGATTCTCTCTGGCTCTCTCCAGCAGCCCCCTTCTTGAATGGCTATGCCTGTCCCAGGCTTCTTTCTCTGCTTCTGATGGACAGTAAGCTGGTGGATTTTCCCACTGAAGCTTTAGTGACCTGGCATTACTACCCCCACATCTGTGGGTCCCTTCAGGCTGAAGTGACAAAAACAGGAAATTCATTCTGTGCCGATCACTTTTCTAAATTTCGACTCCCTTCCATAATTCACCTGTGTTTGTCAATCTCTAGAGCCTTCAGGTAGTTGGGGTTTTTTTTCCTATTTTGTTGTTTTTTTTTAGGGGTTGTAGCTGTTAGTTGAAGGAGCATAGGTTTATTAGGAGTGTACTCCTTCTAAACCCAAAGCACGACCTCTGTGATATTTTGCAGTTTTAGGATGTCGGGTTGATTCTTTGCATATTTATTTATTTATTGTTTCATTTTTTATTTAAATTCTAACTAGTTAACATGTAGTGTGCTCTTGGTTTTTAGGAGTAGAATTTAGTGATTCATCACTTACATGTAAAACCCAGTGTTCACTGTTGTGTTGATTCTTTTAAATATGTAAGTTCTCTGTTGCAGTGATTCCCTTTTTCCATTCAGAAGTTCTATCCTTTTTTCTATTTTATTTTTCTATTCATCTTATTTATTTTTAAGGCCTTGACCGCAAACTTTTCATCCCAGGTTCATTTCTCAGTCTGCTTTTACTAACTGTTTTATCTCTTGATTATTAGTTTCCTTCTTCCTTCTTCACTTTAGTTTTATTTTGTTGTACACTCGATATTGTGGATTTTTATGCTTCACATTATGTTTTCTTTCACTATAGTTGATCCCCTCTTTCCTTTAGGAGCTCACAGAGTGGGGACTGATGACTTATTCAGAGACTCAGCTAAGAAAATGCTTAACTGTAACTTTTGTTAAGTCTCAGTCTCCCTCTCTTCCTCAGTTTACCTCATCCCTGCTCTAAGGTATAGTCTTCCAAATCCTGATGTGGTCACTGGGTGCACCCATCTTGGTAACAACTCCCAAACTCTAGTGTTTGTTTTCTCATCATTGTGAGACTACCCCGAAGTCCATTCTGCTTTTCACAGATTTCCTAATTAGCTTTTTTCAGCTCACAGTCCGTGTAGCTTCAGAATGTGGCAGATGTCTTTAGAGAGAAAACTGGAGTGTACTGAGGCCACGCAGGTTTCTAGCCCTGTGAGATGGCTAAAAATTTCTGATTTTTCTCATTCTGCATTTTGGGGAAAATCAACCAATGCCCACGGAGATAAAGCAGCCAGAGGATCAGTTCACTTCTCTTCATGTTGTCTCCAGAATGTTGGCCCCTGCCATCCCCTCAGACATCTTTATACAAATGATTTCTAGAAAGAAAGATGGCGTGGCTTTCTGTTATGGGGCTTATCCATTATGAGTGGGAGCCATAGCATGTCAGAAGCCAGAAGCTAGTCTATGGGGAAAAGTGATAGATGTATAAATAAAACAAGAGAAACTTAAACAGACCAATTATGGTAATTGCCACAAACAAAGGGATACAATTCACTCTAACCTCCATACTCACTCTCCGCAGCCAAAACGAGAGAAAACACAAAGAGGAAGAGAGAACAGTTTCAAAAACATACCATACAGTCTCATGCCCTACGTTAACTCATGCTATTCCTCTGCTGGAAATACCCTCATCCACAAACAAGACACAAGGACAGGTAAAAACACGAAGACTTCACGTTCTGGCCATAATGGTAAAGGATGAGTCCACCTGGGAAGATCTGTCTTTGAAAAGGAAAGGAATGAGCCCCATCTGGGTCCATTTTGCTTCTCTTGACCACCATTTCAGCAAAGAAAGGGAGAGAGGCACATTTCTTCTCCCAGAGGGGGGCTCCGCGGGGTTCCGCCGCTGATCATGCACCGCGTGTGAGCCCCTGCTCTGTCCAGCAGTGCAGTAGACACTGAGCACACAGGGGTGAGACGAAGCACGGATCCTGGCCCCAGAGGAGCACCCGCTGCCTCGTCACAGCTTTCCCTGCATGTTTGAGAGCCTCGCTGGCAGTTGCTAAGGGACAGGCTTTAGTAAGATGAGTAAGTGCTCAGTGAGATGTCTTTTGTTTCTCCTTCCGGCCCGTATCTTCTGCCAACTTTATATCTCTCCAATTAATGCCAAACCAGGCAGAAAGTTGTAAGCAAAAGAAAGGAGAAAGGCTGTGCTTCTCCCAGCTTGAAACTGACCGCATTGTCCACTCTTCCTTTGCTAAACACATTAATGCCATTCTCAAAACTTTGCCGCCCTCCGTGCTGAAAATGGAAAAGGAAAATCTCTTCTAGGGATTATTATATCAACCAGATCCAATCATGCCTGGGTCCTTTTCTGATAAGGTAAATGGGGAGATTACAACCTAATGGTCTCTAGCAGGAATACTTAAATGATAAATTTGGATTTGAATAAAATGTTAACCCTCGTGGCATGCAGAGATTATAGAAATGTAAATTGTATCATAAGAAACAGTCCCAGTTGCGTAGCTTAAAAAAATACCAAAGTCTACTTGCAATTATTGCCAGAGACTTAAAAATTAAGTTTGCTTCCCTCGAGAAGTTTAACTGTCAGAATGGTTACTTCCATTATCTGCCCATCCAAAATTATTCAGTTGATTTAATCCCCTCAAAATTAGGGGATTTCCACCATGGGATTTAGCCAGGGGATTTTTCCAGCTCTGCTGATACCAACATTTAAAGTGATTATGTATAATCTATTTTATTTCCACTATTTCATCTCAGAAAATACCATTTTCCCAATTTTTCTCTCTTCAGCAGAAAAAGGATCAGGGCTGGGTTTGCTGGCAGAATTCAGCTCCGTGCCCTTTATTGGACAGAATAGCTTTAAGAATTGCTGCTGAGGTCTCTCTGGCAGTGGACTGTCTTTCCAAGACCCTGATATGTTCCAGCCAGAGCAGTTCACAGGTCAGAAAAGAGCAGGGTGTTGGGTTGTTGACATAAGAAGGGTTGGCTAACCCGGGAAACATTTGGAGATATGGTCTGATGTCTTTGTAACAATATATCTCCCGTGAGTGTTTCTGTTCAGAGCGATAGGAGGCAAGGAGAGGGAGTGGGCATTGTTGTTTCATTCGGTGTCAAGGGGTGGTGGGAATTGACACAGCTACATGAAGTCTCAGCTGTATTCACAAAGGCATAGAGTGTGCAATAGATTTTACATAACTTTAAGAAGCAAGACCGTTTGTCAAGTACTAATACCCTTCACCATGTATTCCCTGCTTTATGTAGACTAAGGGCCAGAGAGCTGATGATGGCCATCAGGCAACTTAGATAGGGACCCCAACAGCTTATTTATTAATAATAAAGTCAAAATCTTTAAGACATAAATATTTTGGACATTTATCACAAACAACTTTAGTCCCTTCAGTCTTCGGGAAATGTGAAGTTGAGGGCAAGAACGTGCTACAACATTTCTACCCCCCTCCCTCCATCCCCAAGAAACATAGATGCACCTGTCATGACCTCACAGTTCGTGGATTTGAGCCCCATGTCAGACAGCTCAGAGCCTGAGGCCTGCTTGGGATTCTGTGTCTCCCTCTCTCTCGGGCCACCCACCCCCCCAGCCACTTGTTCTCTCTCTCTCTCTCTCTGTCTCTCTCTCCCCCTCTCCAAAATAAATAAACATTACAAAGAATTTTTTTTAAGAAAAGAATTGTTCTTTTGGAATATGTGTTGTCTTTGTGGTCTTTAAGAAATGATAAAGAGGGGTGACTGGGTGGCTTAGCCGGTTAAGCATCTGACTCTTGATGTTGGCTCAGGTCGTGATCTCATGGTTATTAGATCGAGCCCCGTGTCAGGCTCAGTGTGGAGCACAAGGCCTCTTGGGATTCTCTCTCTCCCTCTTCTCTCGGCCCCTCTCCTACTCATTCCCTCCCCTCCCCATAAATAAATAAAACCTTTTTTTAAAAAAACCCATAAAAATGACATAGAAAAAAATGTGTGAGGAAGACAACAAAGAAGAGAGGAAGGGAAGAAGGAGAGTTACCTTGAAATTTGTTTCAGTCACTAAAGTTTTTTTTTTTTTTTACCATAACACAGCTCTTAGATGGGTTGCAGATTCACCTTCGTTAATGTAACAGGTTTCAATCTGTGTTCTCTAACGTCCATCCACAGTTAAGTAGAAGATTTTATGGGCTTGGAAAAAACTGCTGGGATACTGCCAGTCCCTCCGTTTCTTTGATTGGAAAGGTGAGAGGAAGTGAGCCGATCAGGAGCATAAAGAGAGAAATACTTGTAGCCTTGAAATTAATATCTTTGTCACTCAGGCAACTGCATCCTAATCAGAAAACGTAGTTTGAGAGACTCTGAATAGTCCTGCATCCTAAGACTGCTTTCTGTTCCGAAAGGAAATGTAACCTGCAAGGTGAACTTTCCATGGGACAGACTCATGAAGAGGGGAAAGCAGAATAAAGCCAGGGCTGAACAGAGGAAATGCAGCAAATAGGAATCCAGACAGCCCACCAGACAGCCACAGTTCAAAAGCACGGTGTGGAAAGAAACGCAGATGATAATGCTCAGAGCATCAGAGGAGGAAAATATTGACAAAACTCAGGGCTAAAAAGCATACTTATGGATTGGCACTTTCATAAAACTGATGGGTCTGTGAATTGGTAAAACTTTCTGGAGGACAATTTGGCAATGTGTTTACTCTTTTTTTTTTTAGAGAGAGAGCGTGGGAAAGGGGGAGACAGAGAGAGAATCTTAAGCAAGCTCCGCTCTCAAAGTGGTGCCCACTGTGGGGCTTGATGTGGGGCTCAATGTGGAGCCTGATGTGGGGCTCAGCCCCCTACCCGGGGATCATAACCTGAGCCAAAATCAAGAGTTGGGTTCTCAACTGACTGAACCACACAGGCACCCCTAAATGAGTACACTAGTGACATGGCAATTCTCTTTGTAGGAATTTATTCTGAGGACATAGGTGAACAAGTACATAAAGATTATGGCAAAGAGTTTTTTTAACTTATTTTATATAATGGCAAAACAAACTTTGGATAATTTAGTAATCCAGGAGTATGTGGCTCGGTTTAATACATTAAGTGGAGTACAGTGAACTACTCTGCACTGTGTAGCTCTTAGAAGCACAGGGTTCGGGGGCGCCTGGGTGGCTTAGTCAATTTAAGTACTTTTGGCTCAGGTCATGATCTCACAGTTCAGGGGATCGAGCCCTGTGTCAGGTTCTGAGCTGAAAGCACAGAGCCTGCTTGGGATTCTCTCGCTCTCAACCCCTCCCTCCCTCCCTCTCTGCCCCTCCCAAACCCTCAAAATAAATAAAGTTAAAAAAAAACAAGCAGAGTGTTGAGGGTCGGTCTATCAGAATTCAAATCTGGCCTTTCCACCTACTGCTTGTGTCATTCTGGTCACATCAGTTAATACCTTTTTGTTTCCTAACCTAGAAAATGTTTTAAAATCTCTACAATAGCTTCATAACCTATTAAAATATATTTCAGAAAGTTGTTCCAAAGATTAAATG
Organism: Helogale parvula; assembly: GCA_004023845.1. Classification (NCBI taxonomy): domain Eukaryota; kingdom Metazoa; phylum Chordata; class Mammalia; order Carnivora; family Herpestidae; genus Helogale; species Helogale parvula. The sequence continues at coordinate 277,777 of PJEM01001639.1, forward strand.
AGTTAATTACATTGAGAATCCATGCACGTAGGAAGTCTTCAGTAAGTGTTAGATACGGTTATTATGCCAGCATTATGAGGGTGAGATCTATATTAACACGGAAAATGATCCTACTGGACTAAAGTTACTAGCATGTAACGTAGGTTTATATGGAATAATGTCTATATGGATGTATGCATACAAAGAATTCTGAGAAGTTTACTATAATTTTGATAATATATCTCTGATAATGGCATTTCAGATTATTTTTACTTTCTTTTTTCTTATTTAATGCTTTGACTTTTTATTAACGTGTGACATAATAATAATATACTAATAATATAACTGAAATGCTTATGTTACGACATTTAGATTAGCTTTTCTTCTGCAAGAAATCAAAACTCCAGATGAAATATAAAAATTACAATTAAAACACTTTTTTAAGTTTATTTTTTTATTTTGAGAGACACAGACAGAGCAAGTAGGGGAGGGGCAGAGAGAGAGGGCAAGAGAGAGAGAATCCTAACCAGGCTCTGCACTCTCAGCACAGAGCCCAAAGCGGGACTTGAACCCACCAAACCATGAGATCATGACCTGAGCTGAAATCAAGAGCCAGATACTTAACTGACTGAACCACCTGGGCATCCCAAAATTACAATTTTAAAGCACTAAGGAACCTAGTTGTTAGGGAAGAATTACTAAGGCAAAATCTTGGAAACAACTTTTACTCTGAGGGTATTAGCTGATATGTAAGAAACATATCTGAACTATCTGAACTGTAGTTGTGATGACCACTTGTGACAAGCAGAACACAAATTAAAGCTCAGGATTTGCAGCTCAAGATGTAAGTCTGATACCCATTCTTCCACATACCTACTAAGCTGGTATCTTGATTGGCTTCATCCTCAAAATAAGTATGAACCAAAAGTGATCCCTTGTTATTCAGTTTCTTTTCATTCCTTCTCATTCTCTCCTTCCCCCTCCTCCTTCTCCTCCTCTTCTTCCTTTTCTTTCTCTTCTCTTTTCTCTCTCTCTCTCTCTCTCTCTCTCTCTCTCTCTCTCTCTCGGCCTTGCAGCTGAGTTAACATCCCCTGGATAGTCCAAAACACCTCCCCTCCCTGAACTTGTATTAAGGTGATTCCAGACTGGTGATGATCAAAACAAACAAAAGTCCTTCCTGAAGGAGGGTAACTTCATCTTCATTAGCTCTGAATTATTTCTAAAACTCTCTTATTTTTAAGCACAATGGCCAGCATTCATTCAAGGAAAACTAAACATACAAGGAAATACATCTTGAGCAAGAACCAACTCAAAGACATAACAGAAATAGATTGTAAAAGATCAGAATTGTCATACATAGACTATAAAACTCTTAAGGTCAATCTGATCAGCAAAAGACGGGAAAGTATGAAAAGTGACATAGCAGATGTTTAAAAAGCCAAATACAATTTCTAAAATTAAAAATGAGATAATTTAAATTAAGAATTCAATAAATCAGATTATTAGCAAATTAGATCAGACTGAACAGAGAATTAGTAAATTGGAAAATAGATCAAAAGAAATTATCTCAACAACAGCACAGTAAGACCAAACAACAAATTAATTAAAGAAAGGAAAAATACCCCCTGTGGGGCGTTTTATAATACAGCTTTAAAATATAACTCTGTGTGTCTGTGTGTCTGTGTGTGTCCACACATCTAATGAACAATTGGAGATTTAGATGTTTATAATGTTTATTTTTGAGAGAGAGAGCGTGAGCAGGGGAGGGGCAGAGAGAGAGAGGGAGACACAGAATCTGAAGCAGGCTCCAGGCTCCGAGCTGTCAGCACAGAGTCCTACGTGGGGCCTAAACTCACAAACCATAAAATCATAACCTGAACCAAAGTTGGACACTCAGCTGACTGAGACACCCAGATGCCCAGAACAACTGGAGATTTTAAAACATTCTTGCCTTGCGCTCTGGAACAATGTGATCTGAATAGTCATAGGAAAGTTGTCTGAGGGACACTTCGGGCCTCAGCAATCTTAAGCAGTATATTTTGAGAAAGGTACCAGATTCTGGTCACGGACGGTATGGTGGACATCAGTTTTGGTCTGTAACCACTCTTCCTTTCAACTTGAAACAACACCCCCCTTTTCTGTGGAGGAACTTATCTTCTACATCCTTTTACTGGTACTTTCAATCACAATACTCAGTAGTCGTGGAAATGGGCACCAAACCCGAGTGTCTTGGTTACTGAGTACTCCGTGCAGCCTGCCATAACACAGTACCGCAGACTGGATGGCTTATGAACAATAGAAATGTATTTCTCATGGTTCTGGAGGCTGGACGTGAGGGTCAGGGTGCCGGCGTGGGCAAGTCAGAGCGCTCTTTCAGGCTGCAGGCTTCTTGTTGCGTCCTCACGTGGCGGGAGGAGCTAGGGATCCCTCCAGATCCTCTTTAATAAGGGGACAGTCCCATCATGAGAGCGCCTCCTTCTCGGCCTAATCACCTCCCAGTGTCACCACCTACTAATACCCTCACTCTGGGAGGTTAGGCTTTCGACATGCGAATTGAGGGGGAGAGGACGCAAACATGCAGACCCTAGCACTAGGCCAAGTCAGTCAGAATCCTTGTCTAGGATTTTGTGTGCGTGTGGATATGCTGAATGAAGGGATTCATCCCTCTCTGATGACCACATCGTGCAAGTGGCTGATGGCGTTTCCAACCATGTGAAGGAAGCTAACCTTAGAAAAATGGACTGGACAGGGGCGCCTGGGTGGCTCAGCCAGTTGAGCATCCGACTTTGGCTCAGGTCATGGTCTCCCAGTTCGTGGGTTCGAGCCCCGCATTGGGCTCTGTGCTGACAGCTCAGAGCCTGGAACCTGCTTCAGATTCTGTGTCTCTCTCCCTCTCTGCACCTCCCCTGCTCATGCTCTGTCTCTCTGTCTCTCAAAATAAATAAAATGTGAAAAACAATTTTTTAATAAAAAAAAGAAAAGAAAAAGAAAAATGGACTGGACACCAGAGAAGGTTGGAGAGGAGATTGGATCAGGAAGAACCTAGAAGTATTCGGGTCCTTTGTTGCATCAGTGCTGAGGGTCAGCTCCTTCCTTTCCTTTCCTTCTCTTCAAAAGATTTACCTTTTTGTCTAGCCAGTCCAATTCCTAATTGTTCCGGAAAGTACAGAGGGGAGCAGCGTGGCAAGCAAGAGACTGTGTTGGAGGGCATGGTCGGGCTATAAAAGTAAGCTGCATGGGGGTACCTGCCTGGCTCAGCCAGTGAAGTGTCCAACTCTTGGTGTCAGCTCAGGTCATGATCTCACGGTTTGTGCGATCGAGCCCCACGATGGGCTCTGTGCTGACAGCTGGGAGCCTGGAGCCTGCTTCAGATTCTGTGTGTCCCCCTCTCTCTGACTCTCCCTGGCTTGTGCTCTGTCTCTGTCTTTATCTCTGTCTCTGTCTCTCTCTCTCTGTCTCTGTCTCTCTCTCTCTCAAGAATAAACATTAAAAAAAAATTTTTTTAAGGAAGCTACACGAAACAGCAAAAGGCACGGAATGGAGGCAAGGCGATGTTCTTAATCACAAAGGGACAAAGTTGTTCAACAACCGACTGGGGTTGGTTGGAGGCCCATTGCTGGGTCATCGGGTTTTTGTCTTGCTATGTTTGGGGTGGGGGACGTTGCCACCTACATTTCATGGCTGGGGGCTGAAGAAACAGGCCAGAGAAGTCTGTGGACATTACACAGAACTCTCAGTGCCACAGCCACAGGTGATCTGTGCATAGTTAGAGAGAAACAAGAGATTTTAAACCATAAGGTGTTCTGAGATGGTTGCTGGAAAAGCGTAAATGAGAAGCTGTCGATTACTGGTTACTGAAATCGTGTTAGACATCCCTGTCCGCTCACCTCTTAGTGGTTAAAATTAGCAGGCATTGGGGCGCCTGGGTGGCTCACCTGGTTAGGCGTCCAACTCTTGGTTTCAGCTCAGGTCATGATCTTATGGTTTGTGGGATCAAGTCCTGCATTGTGCTCTGTACTGACAGCTTGGAGCCTACTTGGGATTCTCTCTCAAACAGCTTTAAAAAATAAATAACATGCATTTCTACTACCATTTTTTTTAGAAACAGATTTTTTTTTTTAAGAGAGAGACACAGAGGGTGAGCGGGGGAGGGTCAGAGAGAGGGGGAGACACAGAATCCGAAGCAGGAATCATGACCTGAGCCGAAGTCGGCCGCTTAGGCAACTGACCCACCCAGGCGCCCCTCTACCACCATTGTTAGGAAGAGTTGATCTGTCTAGAGTATGTTGCACCAGTTGGGAGTAAAGGAAAGCTAAATGTCACATTGGCCCCATGTTCCCTTGGTGGCAGTCGCCCACTCTGCAGGCATGTTGCCCATGTCGGGGATCTGACAGGGACTTTGCTCATAGAGGAACTGCTGAGACGTGGTCTTCATGTCTTGGCTTTGTTGCTTTCTGGTTTCTCCCCTCATACACATAACCCTCGGCCTCCCCTGCCAGTTCCGGGTGGGGTTCTATTGTAGCTTTCAAGAACAAAGACATCCCGCCTCAGTTTCCTTGTGACACATGCCGCGCTCTTACACGTGGTCAGACACATGTCCTGCTGCAGGTACCTCTCAGGAAGACGTAGACAGAATTAAGGGCCGGGTCAGAAAGCATCACGGAGGGCCAATGGGCGACTGGCTGTGTGGCGGCATCCGGAAGAGGCTGCGCTTCATGCCTCGGGGCTCCCCTTTACCTAGCCCGGAAGAGGGCCCAGAACAGCCCACTCACCAGTGTGCGGGGAGTGTCAGAAATACCGCACCCTGGGTGCCAGTGGGTAGCGTCCTGGGTAGTATCGTTGTGGCGGGCAGCTGGGTTCTGTGTGGTTAGCACCTGGCTTAGAAGCACTGGCTTAGGTTGGAGTGAAAAGTAGTTCTACTGGAGGTTCCAAAACTTGATGTCTCTCTCTCTCTCTCTGTGTCTCTCTCCCTTTATTTACTTTTTGTGTGTGCCTGGAAAGAACCAAAAACCCATTGTCTGAGGCATGACTATCTCTTTTTATTGGTTTTAATCTTCCAAGTGGTTGTCCTTATCTGAGTGAGTGAATAAACGATCCAAATAAGTCTAGTAGCGAAGATCTCCTCTCCACCCTGCGTTTTATCAAATCCCTATAGCGCTATGTACCTTCCTATCCACAGCTCTATTGCTCTGGGTTTGAAGCCCCAAGGAACAGAGTTCAAAATGTCTACCTGCCTTATCTCTCTTCTCACAGATCCACGCGGACCGGAGGAGTTGAGTCTCCCCAGCGTTTACTGAGCACCCACTAGGTGCCGGGCCTTGGGGCAGACACAGAAGACGTGATCCCGGACCAGACCGGCTGGCCCCTTCAGCAGCTTTTGTTCTGAAACTGGTCGCAGGTTTGAAAGAGGTTTGGTAAAATTCTGCTTTGAGCCCCAGAATAACTTTGGGTTTTAGAAGGCGTATGCAACACCCCAAGTACCAATATGACTGTGCTTTACCCAGTATGGGGTGAGCGACACAGGCGGAGAGGCCGAGGTGGGTTAGGACCTGAGACCCTCTCCCTCCAGGGTCTGCCCTTTCTCCATCCCACCGACCTCAGGGACAGACATGCGCAGATAGAAAACAAGTCAAGGGGCACACGGGCGGCTCAGTCTGTTAACTGTCTGACTTCGGCTCAGGTCGTGATCTCACGGCTCGTGGGTTCGAGCCCCTTGGCACAGAGCCTGCTTCTGGTCCTCCATCTCCCTCTCTCTCTGCCCCTCCTCCACGCACGCTCTGTTTCTCTCTCACAAAAATAAACAAACATTCTCAAATTTACAAAACGAGAGAACAAGTCGAGACAGAGCCCCGGGGTTACTGCTCATCAGAACAGCCAACTTACATGTCCCCGCAGATTTTTTGTCCTGCTGGATTTTCTTTTCCATCGTCTGGTAGGTCTGAAGTCCAGGTTGGGTCTCAGACCCTTTGCTGCTGTAGGCTTCCTGGACAGTGGACGTGTCACTCCTACGTACTGTCCTACCCAGTTTGTCGCAGAAAAAGATCATGCCCTGACCTTGTTGCCGTTGTACAGAACATGTTTTGTTCCTGACTCCTGAGTAGCTGCTTTTGGGTGGTTTGGGGTAGGTCTGTCAGGCTGTCTCCTGGAGCCTGGGTGGAACAACTCATGGCTCTGGGAACCGAGGAGCTGGAGAGAGGCAACTACAGGCGGGAGGAAGGGCCGAGTGTGTGGGGTCCGGGGGTCGGGGAGCCGTCTGGGACTGTGTTTCAGCCTAGGGGGCGTGGCTCTGCAGGAACAGCACGGTAGGTCTGGCTATACCCCCCAAACTTGGTCTATGAACTCAAACCACAGGGAGAGGCTATTCCCTCTTCTTGAGCCGGGCCCTGCATATACTTTATGCCGCTTAATCCTCACAGAAACCCTAATCGTGGAGCGCCACAGGCGGCTGAAGCCAAATAGATTAAGTCTCAAGTCTGTGAGACCACACAGAAGACGCCGGCCTCAAATTCCAACAGGCCCGCTGATGGCGGAGCTTGGGCTCTCCACCAGCCCGTGCCCGGCCGGGAAGGGCCCCTGCTCACGTACCAGTGGTGGTGTCCTAGGACACGGGGGACGAAGGCGGGACTCCCTGCCACCTTTCCGTCATTCAGGAGCTGGTCTCTGGCTGCCAATTTGTATTGACTCCTCTCCTGGTGTTCTGGGAGCCAGCCCATTCACTCCCTTGCCCCGGGACTGCCACTGGACCATATAGATGCATAGGAGGCTGGTGGAAAGGCTGTATTTCTAGACTGAAGGTCATTGTTAGACTGTTAAATTAAATCTCAAGATAGAAGATTCCAGATTCCAGCTGCTTCCCCTCCCCCCCCCCCTTCGCAGCTTTCCCTGTGAGTGCTTGAGGGCCACAGCTCTGGCCAGCTCTGAGGAAAGGGTCACGGAGCATGCCATGCCAATGAGGGGTGTGGGCCATCAGACCTGTGGACAAAGGTGCTGACGTCTGGCCCAGCCAGGAGGTCAGCCACACCTCTGGGCTGTCCAGGCCAGATGGCCTTGAGCCACCACACAGCCTCCTGCAAGACCCCGGGGATCGCCCACTTCCCTATGGTATTTTTTCTATTTTTTTTTAATATTTATTTATTTTTGAGAGAGAAAGACTTGAGTGTGAGCAGGGGAGGGGCAGAGAGAGAGGGAGACACAGAATCCAAAGCAGGCTCCAGGCTCTGAGCTGTCAGCACAGAGCTTGATGCAGAGCTTGAACTCACGAACCATGAGATCATGACCTGAGCCTAGGTCGGACGCTCAACCGACTCAGCCACGGAGGCGCCCCCTTTCTGGCATTATTTTTGCAATAAAGGACACGGGGATTAGGGAGAGGCAAGGCTGGCTCAGGGACCATGCAAGGCTCTGGAGATGGGACAGAAACAGAGCTCCGGGCTCATTTCCATCACATAGATGCCGTAGGGCTCGGGCCTCCCTTGGGCTAGTTTGGCTTTTCAAAATAGAACCCTTCCCCTGCTAATAAGCCAGCAGGGCTCACACGCTGATCCACCAATGCTTAGCTGCATGGGTTTCGACTTGCTATCTCGTGGCCTCGCACCTCTCCGTCCATCCATATTTGTTCTGCAGCCTCCCCCCTCTCTCTGCAGCCTCCTGTTTTCCCAAGCTTATCCTCCTAATAAGCTCAGCACAAAGCTGCTGCCATTTATTCGGTTCCCACCGTGTGCCGGGTATGTGTTCAGCACCAGATGTGCACAGATCTCACTTAATCTTCCTTGCATACTTAGGTACCTCTTCAGTTTACAAATGAGAAAATACGCCCAGAGAGGTTCAGTAACTTGCTCCACATTGCACAGCTTCCCGTAAGCAGTGGAAATTGGGATTTGAGCTTCCATCTGTCTGATGCCAGAGGTTGCACTGGTGGCACTGCCTGCCTGCCCCCCTGCACAGCTGGGGGGTGGGGGGAGGTAAGAGTGTACTGCTTGTGGGGGGAGGGTGGTAAGACGGGGCTCTGCACATTGCACTTCCGGATCTGTGTTGTTGGTGGCGGATGCCTGAGCTTGGCATTTGGCTGCTGCTCCCAGGCCCTGACAGAACCATGCTACCCAGGCCTCTGGGTGTTTGCTGTCAGCAGAAGCTTCTCCATGGCTGCCGGATGCTCTGAGCAGGCCGTCAAGGAGCCCTTGCTTCCTCCCCAGGGCGTCAGCTCTTACTCTCAGCCCAGTGATTTGAGCACCAGGGAAAAGAGTTCCTGCAACCCGGCCTTAACCCCTCCCTCTTCCCCCGCTGGAAGTGTAGATTGCAAGATAAGGAAGGAGCGGGGCCAATTTTCTGGTGGCTTCTTGGCACTGAGCTCTCGTGTTTTTGCAGCAGCCACAGGCCCTCCCTACATCCTTCCTGGAGACTGGGGGTGGAACACAAGCAACCCCCCCTCCCTCTCCCCAGCCCCCCCGCCGTGGAGGCTGTCTTGATGAGCCCTGCACAGAGCCTCCCTGGGCCGGGCGGGGGGCTTCCGGATGGTCCCCTTTAGAAAGGCGTGGTTTCTGAGGGGCTCCTGGAAATGCGGTGCAGGTGGGATCCCGGACGCACGGCCTCGCCGCTGCCCCTTCAGCTCTGTTTGCTCTCCCTAATTGTATTTTCTCTGCTGATTTGCCAGAGTCAAGTTTTTCTTACCCCCTTGGTGCGAGGTCTCGGTGGTGTGTCTCGTACCCATGTGGCTGGGGGCAGCAGCAGGAGGGTAATTGAATGCTTGGCACGGAGCTTCGAGAAGCCAAGTGAGAGGAGAAGCAGGTCCTGGGAGAGCTTGGGGGACGAGGTTGGCCTGAGCCGTTGTGCGGGGCGCACACTGCGCAGAGCCCGTCCTTCCGCTTGGTCTCCGTCCAGAAACAGAGCTGCCAGCAGGCCGACGGAAGGACTTTGGGGGCGATTCTGACACCAGCTTGAGACTCTGGCTTTGGCGTATGCGGGTCTCTCCTGCAGGGAGCACAGGGGTTCTCAGCAGGTGGCCAGGGCGCCCTGCGGGGGAGGGGGCTGGAAAAGATACCTGGGTCTCTGTTCTTGCCCCAGTCTAGTTTGCAGTCCGGCCTCACGTTCCGCAGAAGGAATCTTAGCTGGACTTCGGTCCGCCGTGGGGACCCCGCTCAGAAGCAAAAGTGAAGCGGCCCCACTTGGAAACCCTGGCCTTGGCCCTGGGCGCCCTTTCCCTGCTCACCTGCCTGTCTGACTTTGAGAGGCCAGAAGAGCCCGGGCTTTAGAGTCACAAAATTGAGGCTTCCCAGGCGCGTAGGTGGCTCATTGGTTAAGCATCAGACTCTTGATTTTGGCCCAGGTCATGATCTCCCGGTTCATGGGTTCCATCCCCACTTTAGGTTCTGCACTATCCGCTCTTTCCCTCTCTGCCTCTCCCCTGCATGTGCGCGCATGTGCTCTCTGTGGCCCAAAACTAAGTAAATAAACAAAAGTTTGGGTTTCAAATTGCGGTTCCTACTCCATGCATGTCATTCAGTGAGTGCCTATTCATTTTGAAGCCTCGGTTTTCCCGTCTGAAAATGGGACCCATTCATTACACTGCTGCGGAGTAAATGAAACGGTTCAAAACACACATCAGCGCTGTACCTCTTTTGTGATGACGCTTATCACTTCAGTCAATCCACACAGCCGTAGGAGGGTAGTGCCTTCATTGCCATCACCATCCCTGTTTTATGGAGGAGGAAACTAAGGCAGAGAGAAGCCAAGAGACCAGTGCACAGGCTCACGGCCAGGCAGGGAGTGTGGCCCGGAGCAGGCGTACCTGGTTGGGCCAGGCTGGCGGGAGGAGCCCTTTCTCTTGTTACCTCAGACCTGCTGGAGCCAATCAGGGTGCCTGCCCCGCCCCTTCCCCCCTCCCCCCAGGAAAGTTCTGTACATGGGACCAGCAGACAGAGTACAGGAATGGGACATGAGGAGAGGAGGCTGGGTTACAGGGACCTGCCAGGCAGGGAGCCTGGGGCTGGGGACTTGGGGTCAGCCAGGCCTGTGCCAGCTGCCCTCACCCCCAGGCCACACCTTCCCCAAGCCGGGTGTTCTCGAAATCCACAGTCTGTTTGCAGCCCTGACGCTTCTGACCACAGGTCGGCCCTGGCGGCCTGCTGATGCTTCTCCCAGCATATCCAGATTTGCGGCTTCTCCATCCGATTGCTCTTCCCTAGCCTCTGGGCGCTTGTCCGTGGAACCAATATGCCCCCCTCCCTGATGCCTGGCCGCCTCCCTGCCTCTCCTGCGAGGGAGGCCAGTCTCTGATTTGGGTCCTGCCTGACCACTCCCTGCCTCCGCCCGCATGCTGTCCTGAAGGCAGAGTCGCTGCTCCCGGCACAGACCAGGGTCCGTATAATAACACATCATGGAATTAAGCGGAACAAAGAGGCAAGTGAGGATGTAAGAAGATATATATATTACGTATCTCTTCATATATATAACCTCAGTATATATAAATAATCTTTCCATCTATACGCACATATGTGTTATCTTTGCATATACAGTAAAACCTTGGATGGCGAGTGACTTGTTTTAGTGTCCACAAGACGAGCAAACCTTTCTAGTACATTTTAACTTGGTAAACGAGCGATGTCTTGCAATACGAGTAGTACGTGATGCCAGATATCACATGATCACAACGGAGCTCATGGTTCTTGAAAGTCACTTTGAAATATGAGTGCTTTGGATTACAAGCATGTTTCTGGAATGAATTATGCGCAAACCAAGGATCCACTGTATTTTGTATCTTTATAAAGAAAAACACAAAGGTGGTAAAGTCAATGAATTGATATCAGGGAGAGATGACCCTGGGGTTTAGAACATAGCAGGGAAGTGTGGCTCAGGAGGAGAAGAAACGAAAGGTTGTTGGCGGCGAGGAGGTCATGGCGCATGGGGCAAGGTGTGGAAAGGACCCCTATTCTACAAGGTGGTTAAGTCACCGAGAATGGTGGCAGGAGTAAGCGTGGAGAGCCGGATGCTAGAGTCATTCATGAATGAAGGGGAGTAAGTTGGTAGGTAACAGTGGCAGGTAGGGGTGGCAGGTAGTAAAATGTGACATGAATTTCGAAGGATGGGAGTTTTGAAGGAAGAGGAAGAGAATTAAATTGCAAGTACAATGGGACACCTACCCCAGTGATATAAGGAACCCTCTGATGTAAGGAGAATGGAGATGAAGCCCAAAGAGCCTCCACTCGAGAGGCTGCAGATGAGGTGGAATTTGAGGGCACAGCCGACTTTCCATCCGGCAAGATAGGAAGAGACCTCACAACAAAAGACAAAGGGCACAGATAGAGGCACTTGTTGCTGGTGACAGATCCTGTGTGTCAGGAGGCATAGTGCGTAAAGGTTGGGAACATGGACAAGGAGTAAGAAACAGAGATAACGCTTGCCTTGTAGGATTATTGTCACTTTGAGAGATAAGTTTATATAAGTGGCCAGTAGCCTTCTGGTGAAGGCGAAGGTGATGAAGATGATGGTGATGGTAGTGGTGATGGTGATAGTGATGGTGGCAATGATCATGATAGTAATGGTGATGATGGTGGTCATGGTGATGATCATGATAGTGGTCATGGTGATGATAATCTCAAGAAGAGCAAGCGCTAAAGACACATGATAGGTAACGTCAGGAGAAGCACAGTCTAGGAATCAAGTGTCCTTGAGTCTCATCCTGGCTCTGCTAGCTACTAGCTGTAGGGACTGAAACAAATCAATCACCTTTCCTCCCCGGGCCATGGTATCTTCATCTATAAAATGACAGGGTTGGATAACATGAGTGGCTGTCAACTCAGACGTGGCAGAGCGGTCATACATGAAATATAGATGATAATTTCCTGAAATACTTTTTCAAAATGTATATTTCCTCTAATCCCTACTCCACCATCCCATGAGGTCAAATCTTATTCTCTGAGATTAAGGACCCTGAATATACATTTTTTAAAAGTCCTCCAGGTAATTTAATAAATGCTCCCTTTACCCCCAGCCCTGTTTTCTTTCTTTGGGGAATTGCTATGCCGAGAAGCTGGTCTTTTCCTTTCTCACATGTCATTGCCCAGAAAGTGATAGTGAGAAAGATGTGGTTTGTCAGGCAGAGCCGGGTCAGAGCCTTTATCAAAGGGACCAGATGCCCTGAGCTCTGTCCTTGGCGGGCAGATGGCCAAAGAGTAGGCAGCGTTATTTTTACAGCTTTATTCCTTGGGCATTTCCCCATTGAAATGCCTAAGAGTGAGAACTGAATCAGTACTGCGCAGGGTTTTTTAAAATTTTTTTAATGTTTATTTATTTTTGAGAGAGAGAGAGTACAAGCAGGAAAGGGGCAGAGATAGAGGGAGACACAGAATCCAAAGCAAGCTATAGGCTCTGAGCTATCAGCACAGAGCACAATGCGGGGCTTGAACTCACAGACCATGAGATGTGACCTGAGACGAAGTCAGATGCTTAACTGACTGAGCCACCCAGGCGCCCCAAGCACAGCTCAGTTTTTAGGGTTTTCTCATCAGACCACACTATGCTGTAGGCCAGCCTATGCATTGACTAACTTTGAGCAGGGCGGTCCCTCGGCCAGTCATCAGGGGGAAATGTAGGAAGTCCAGGCACAGTGATGGGAGTGAACCCAGCACACCACACACAGGCCTATGTCAAGCCCCTTATGTCCCAATACCTAGAAATATACTCAGCACATAGTAGGGATGCAACAAATACTGGTTAAACGGAAATCTAAGGGAAAGTGGCAATAGATCAAAAGGATAGCAGTTTTGGGGCACCTGGGTGGCTCAGTCGGTTATGAGTCTAACTTCAGATCAGGTCAGTTTCTCACGGGTTGTGGGTTCAAGGCCCATATTGGGCTCTGTGCTGACAGCTCAGAACCTGGAGCCTGCTTCAGATGCTGTGTCTCCTTCTCCCTCTGCCCCTCCTCCATTCATGCTCTGTCTCCCTCTTTCAAAAATAAATAAACATTAAAAAGATTTTTTAAAAAGGATAGCAGTTTAGGGGAATGTATTCGTTTTAAACTGCAGGAGGGAAGAATGGCTGCAGAGAGCTACAATGTTACGCTGAGCCAAACTGGCTATGAAGTTGAAGAACAGGATAAAATCACTGATATGCAAGGACTCAACCCCCACAGAGCCTCTCTCAGAAGATGCACTTGAGTATTAATAGCAAAAAGAAAAGTGACCCTAAGAAAGTGATCAAGTCACAGGAAGGTGGTAAGCCAATAAACCTATAAGCTTAATAATTAAATCTTAAAACCTTTGATAGCATGATGTGAAAAATAATGAATAGAACTAAACAACAACTAAAATCCCAAATGATTTCATTGTGGTGGGTTTGGGACACAGAAGAGAGTGAAAGCAGGCTGACATTGAAATTATATCAAATCAATAAATAACTTTTCATGGGAAGTATAGAGATATTGACAAATACCAGAGATTCATAGAAAGATATATGCTTAAATGTGTTTTAAAGTATAAGAATAATCGCCAGAAAAAATAGAAATAGGGTGTATAATGTCTAAACTACTGGAGGAAAAAAATTCAAAGAATTCAAAATCCATTGAAATAAATGGTTTAAGAAGGGAAAACTAACAAGGATATTTTTTTCATAATATTTTATTGTCAAATTGGTTTCCATACAACACCCAGTGCTCTTCCCCTTAAGTGCCCTCCACCATCACCACCACCTCTTTTCCCCCCTCCCCCTTCCCCTTCAACTCTCAGTTCATTTTCAGCATTCAATAGTCTCTCAAGTTTGGCATCCCTTTCTCTCCCCGACTCTCTCTCCCTCCTCCGCTCCCCCTGGTTCTCCATTAGGTTTCTCCTGTTTTCCTGCTAGACCTATGAGTGCAAACATATGGTATCTGTCCTTCTCTGCCTGGCTTACTTCGCTCAGCATGACACCCTCAAGGTCCATCCACTTTCCTACAAAAGGCCATATGTCATTCCCTCTCATTGCCATGTAGTACTCCATCGTGAAAATATACCACATCTTCTTGATCCATTCGTCAGGTGATGGACATTTGGGCTCCTTCCATGTTTTGGCTATTGTTGACAGTGCTGCTATGAACATTGGGGTACACGTGCTCCTATGCATCAGCATTTCTGTCTCTCTTGGGTAAATCCCCAGCAATGCTATTACTGGGTCGTAAGGGAGTTTATCGATAGTTTTTTTGAGGAACCTCCACACTGTTTTCCAGAGCGGCTGTACCAGTTTACATTGCCACCAACAGTGTAGGAGGGTGCCCGTCTCTCCACACCCTCTCCAACATCTATAGTCTCTTGCTTTGTTCATTTTAGGCACTCTGACTGGCGTGAGGTGGTATCTCAATGTGGTTTTGATTTGCGTTTCCCTGATGATGAGTGATGTTGAGCATCGTTTTATGTGTCTGTAGGCCATCTGGATGTCCTCTTTGGAGAAGTGTCTGTTCATGTCTTCTGCTCATTTCTTCACTGGATTATTTGTTTTGTGATTATGAAGTTTGGTGAGTTCCTTGTACATTTTCGATATTAGCCCTTTATCTGATATGTCATTTGCAACTATCTTTTCCCATTCTGTCGGTTGCCTATTCGTTTTCTTGATTGTTTCCTTTGCCTTGCAGAAGCTTTTTATCTTGATGAAGTCCCAAGCGTTCAGTTTTGCTTTAATTTCCCTTGCCTTTGAGGATGTGTCGTGTAGGAGATTGCTGCGGTGGAGGTCTAGGAGGTTTTTCCCTACTTTCTCCTCGAGGGTTTTGATGGTTTCCTGTCTCACATTCAGGTCCTTCAGCCATTTTGATTTTATTTTTGTGTATGGTGTTAGAGAGTGGTCTAATTTCATTCTTCTACATGTTGCTGTCCAGTTTTCCCAGCACCATCTGCTAAAGAGGCTGTCTTTTTTCCATCGGATATTCTTTCCTGCTTTGTCAAAAATTAATTGGCCATACATTTGTGGGCCCAGTTCTGGGTTCTCTATTCTATTCCATGGGTCTATGTGTCTGTTTTTGTGCCAATACCATACTGTCTTGATGATGACAGCTTTGTCGTAGAGGCTAAAGTCTGGGATTGTGATGCCTCCCGTTTTGGTTTTCTTCTTCAATATAATTTTGGCTATTGGGGTCTTTTGTGGTTCCATACGAATTTGAGGATAGTTTGTTCTAGCTTTGAGAAGAATGTTGGTGCAATTTTGATGGGGATTGCATTGAATGTGTAGATTGCTTTGGGTAGTAATGACATTTTCACAATGTTTATTCTTCCGATCCATGAACATGGAATATTTTTCCATTTCTTGGTGTCTTCTTCGATCTCTTTC